>VOPJ01006639.1:0-83289 GCA_014673585.1 Semibalanus balanoides | reverse complement strand
AGGTCACAGGTCACGGGTCATGAGAAGTAGAGGTTTACAATTTGTACGTGTACAATTGTTATAAGGCAGGTTACTGAACATTTCACCGCTGACCGCAATCGGTTGATGAATACGCGAGTTATCCCCGATAATAATAATAATAATTAATAAACGAGGGGTTGGGGTGGCATCCGCTCCCTGCACTGGCGAAGGTTGAACTATACAAGTAGCGAAGTAAGTGGACTAAAGTAACTTCTGTTAAATTTGTCACAAAGTAACGGAATAACGAGTAACGGAACTACCTTCATGAGTAACGGAATGAGTAACGGAATGAGTAACGGAACTGCATTGTTGAGCAACGATGCCCACCACTGCACTAGTCGTTTCGTGCCGGATCAAATCACATTTCTTGTACTGTTCAAAGGCATTCTCTGACCTTGAACCTAGCCTGTAATGCCTTGCTCTCGAAAAAAAAAAACTATAAAAACCTGCGTGCACACCATTTAATCCCGCCTTGCATACTCTCAGAGCATAACTTCCAGCTGAGGCCCCGTCCCTGAGTTCACAATGCCACTAACGCATGTCTGTGCTCTATTTCAGAGCCTCCGGAGCCATCCAAGATCAGCACCATGCACCTGCGGAAGCACAAGCCGAACCGCAAGCCGCGCACGCCCTTCACCACCCAACAACTGCTCTCGCTGGAGAAGAAGTTCCGTCAGAAGCAGTACCTCTCGATCGCCGAGCGGGCCGAGTTCTCAGCCCAGCTCAGCCTCACTGAGACACAGGTGAAGATCTGGTTCCAGAACCGGCGCGCCAAGTCGAAGCGGTTGCAGGAGGCGGAGCTGGAGAAGCTGAGGATGGCGTCGCGGCCGCTGCTGCCCACGTTCGGTATGCTGCCCACCGGAGCCAACATGTTCTCAGCGGCGGCCGCCGGCCTCGGCATGCACTCCTTCCACCGGCCGATGCCGTTCATGCTGTCATCGGCCTACTCGCAGGCGCAGCCGCCTTCGTCCAGCTAGCCGGCCGGCCGGTGTGCCGCCCCTGCCTCTGTGATATGCGCCGCCGGGTCCAGCCCGGGTCAGCCGCTGCAGCCAGCCCAGAGGTCAGCCGAGGTCAGCCGAGGTCAGCTGAGGTCAGTCGAGGTCTACGGTGGTCAGCCGGCGGTCTTCGGTGGTCGACGCGGACCCACAGAAAGGTGATTACGGTGAGCTGAACCAATTGAGAGCAATCAAGTAGTTTTGCCGCGACCGATTAATCACACTGGCTGCCACCGAATGAGATTGATAGGAGCGATACGGCGAGGAAAGCCACACCGATTGGCGCCGGCGTTCACATGACTCCCCGACGCCAAAAGTAGCTCCCGATAAACCGATGGCGACCGCTGCTGACGGAAAGAGGCTGCCGGCCCGTCACAGCCCGGTCCGTCACAGCCCGGTCCGTCACAGCCCTGTTCGTCACTGTCCCGTCCGTCACAGCCCCGCCCGTCACAGCCCCGTCCGTCACAGCCGTCTGTCAAGCCCGGTCTGTCACCAGCCAGCGGTCCGTCAACAGCCCCGCCCGTCAAGCCCGGTCCGTCACAAGCCCGCCCGTACAGCCCGGTCCGTCAGCAGCCCGAGCCCGTCACAGCCCGGTCGTCACAGCCCAGTTCCGTCACAGCTCGGTCCGTCACAGCCCGGGGGGGGCGGGGGGACGGGGGTCTCGTCAACAGCCCTGTCGGTCACAGCCCCAAGGTCTATCACAGCCCGGATCCGTCAACAGCCCGGATCTGTCACAGCGCCGGTCGTCACAGCACCCAGTCCGTCAGCAGACCCGGTACGTCACAGCCCCGCCCGATCACAGCCCGAGTCTGTCACAGCCCGGTCCAGTCACAGCCCGGTCCGTCACAGCCCGTCCGTCAACAGCCCCGCACCTGTGCACAGCCCTGTCCGTCACGAGCCGCAGGTCCGCGTCATCACGCCAGTCGTCACAGGCCGCGGTCGCTGTCACAGCCTCCGGTCCGTGCACAAGCCTCGGTCCGTCACAGCCCAGTCCGTCACAGCCCTCTGTACAGCCCGGTCCGTCATCCCCACGTCTGTCACATGTCCCGTCTGTCCACAGCTCGTACCTCTACATCATGTCAGCAAGCCCTGTCCGTCACAGCCCTGTCGCGTCACAAGCCTGTCGCGTCCAACAGCCCGGTCGCCGTCACAGCCCGGTTCTTTCACAGCTCCTGGTTGTCACAGCCCTGTCCCGTCAACAGTCGGTGTCCCGTACACAGCCCCGTCGCGTTACAGCCCGGTCCGTCATCAGCCCGTCGCGTCACTAGCCTCGGTCGCGTCACAGCCTCTGCCCGTCAGTCACGGTCCGTTCTACAGCCGGTCCGTCACCAGCCTGGTACTCGTCACCAGCCGGCCGTCCGTCACATGCCGCGGGATCCGTCAGCAAGCGCGTCCGTCAACAGCCCGGTCTTCAACAGCACCGGTCGCGTTACAGCCCCTGTCGTTACAGCTCCCGTCCCGGTCCGTCCGTTATTCATGTCTGAACAGTGAGCGGTTGAGGTTCAGAGGAAGGTGTTACGTCAGTTAAGCTGTTGGCCTATCCTGAGATATGCTGGCCGTTCGACCGCATTGTCAGACCGTCACCACGGTCACGGTGAGGTCGGGTCATATCTGTCACAGAATCCAAAACATTACCAACGTCGTACTCCCTGTACTTTCGAAAAATATTCTCATAGCTTGTCCTTCTTACTTTTTCAACATTTCCCGGAGCTTATCACTACCCGGTCACTGAAACAGTCTCCGTTCTTTTTTCGGCACGAATAGTGACTAATCGGTGGTGGTGTTTTTGCAGACATTGCTGGCACGCCATCTGTAGATGACTGATCAGCGCGGCGATTCTCGTGTAATGGAGTTCGGCCTGGTGTGCCGTTAATTATATCGACACTCTTTGGAACAAGTGTGACATTATGAGGCGGTGAAGGGGAAAAAATATCTTAGTCCTTGTAATCCACTGATTTGTAAGAGAAAAAATATGTTAGTCCTTGAATCGTTGGAAGATGTCCATTGTCCAATTACCTTATGATCCCTACCAATAGCAAATTATGACCTGTCTGAAGCCTCATAGCAACTCTGACTGTCATCTACTATAGTTGACTGACGCCTGGTCTGACTTGCCGCCTGGTATGACTGTCACTTGGCGCTGAAGTTGCCGGTTCTGAAGCTCTCTGGTCCCGCAGTGGCTTGTCTCAGGTCTCTCTGGTCCGGCAAGTGGCTTTGTCTCGCAGCGCGTCTTCTCTGGTCCCGGAGTGGGCCTTGTCTCAGCGTTCTCTCGGTCGGCCAGGCAGTGGCTTTGTGCTCAGCGTCTCTTCTGGTCTGGCGGATGGCTTTGTCTCAGTCGTCTCTTCGGGTCCGGCAGTGGTTGTCTCAGCGTCTCTCTGATCCCGGCAGTGGGGCTGTCTCAGCGTCTTTCTGGTCCCGGCAGTGGCTTGTCTCAGCGTCTCTCTGGTCCCGACAGTGGCTTGTCTCAGCGTCTCTCTGGTCCCGGCAGTGGCCTTGTCCTCAGCGTCTCTCTGGTCGCGGCAGTGGCTTGTCGTCAGGGCAGTCTCTCTGGGTCCCGGCAATGTGGCTTGTCTCAGCGTCTCTCTGGTCCCGGCAGTGGCTTGTCTCAGCGTCTCTCTGGTCCCGGCAGTGGCTTGTCTCAGCGTCTCTCTGGTCCCGGCAGTGGCTTGTCTCAGCGTCTCTCTGGTCCCGGCAGTGGCTTGTCTCCACCTCTCTCCGAATCTCTGCCGGCGGCGTGGCGTGTGCCTACTGAAGCGTGCTGCCGGTCCCAGCCAGGCCGGACCGGGCAGGGCCGGGCCAACACACTCTGATTCCTCGGGCCTCGGCCTCGATATGGCGGTATAATTAACTAAACACGCCGCTGCGTTGCATGCCGACCGCGCCAGGCAGCGCCGTCGTAAAACAATTATACGGCACGTCCGCCTATTAGGAGCTCATTATGAAGACATCGCGGCGCAGGGAGGGGGGGCAGCTGGCGGCCGGACAGGCAGGACAGGCTGGCTGGCTGGCCGAGCAGTGCCGAGCATACCGAGGCATCCATAACACTTCGCGGCTCATGGAGAACATACAGAAGTTCACAGGAAGCCACAGCGGCGCGTAGAAAGCACATAGGAGCACTGAAGAATTTCACAGTAGCGCACCTGAAAGTGAGCACACTTAAAGTGATGGGAAGTGAGAAGAGGATCTTTTAAGGCAAAAAGAAACTCACAGAAGCGCGAACGAGACACAATAAAACACAGAAGCTGGCCAGAGCTGCATAAGAGCGCATTAACGGTCGGAAGCTCACATGAAACAGTGTAGCATGCAAATTCCCAAAGGGGACACACAGGAGAAAGGAAACCATCTTGATAGCGTTTGGTTTGGTCAGGTTTGTGTTTCGAAATTGCTATTGATCGATTGTAAGCGTCATCGCGATTAAGATTTAAGATCGACTATCGAGACATCATGGCCTCCTCAGTTCGCGCGTGATTGATGCAATGGTGCACCATTTTCCTCCCCACACCAATGGTACACCATTTGCCTCCTCACAAACTCCTTTAATGGCGTCCATTATCATTATTCCACCTTGCAAATTTGCCTGATGAATGCTCTGGTCGCCGAAATGGGAGCTGGTCTGGGCCGTTACGGTGACGTCACTGGGAGTCTGAACAGCGGCGGCCACTGTTTGTCGGAGATAATGGGTGCCAGTCCGACTCAGATCATGCCTCGTCAGCCTGCCTTTCTCTGTTATCAAGGCACTGAGCCATGCATGACAATCGTGCATAAATTAGGCCGATAATCTGGTCATTAGTTGTACAGATGTCAGGCGGCTGCGAGTCAGGTTGTAAGCGTCTGGCTGTGTCCGGTCGAGTTGGGTAACAGGCACGGTTTTTGTGCTACTCGGCGCTACTGAACGTCTACTACACTACATGTATGTATATCCAATTGACGATCCCAAAACACAAGCTGTAATTAGTTGAGCACTACTTTTGCTAATTGAAGTTGGGCGGTAAATGCTGAATAAAAGCAAATTTGTATCGCGTAGAGCTAACAGACTAAGAAAAAATGTGACCTTTTATCCGCACATTCGGCTTCCTTAGTCGAGCGTCAGCCCGGATGCCCTCCCAGCCCGACACGGTGCATTCGAGTCACCTCTCGACAGACTTGTAACGACTCACATTTTGTTAAGTCGACTCAAGTCTGACTCAACAGCCGAAGAACTGACTCGACTCTTGACTGAAATGCTGTTAACAAAAAAAATGAATCGACTCGACTCTTGACTCAAGTAAAGTTTTAACAAATTGATTCGACTCGACTCAAAAATACATTTGAGTCTACTCAATTTAACTCATCACAAGTTTCATTATTACTTGATGTTGACCGTGGGGGGTAGGGTCGGGTGTCAGAAAAATCGCTTTTTATCTAGTGTAAATTTGTTTGCTCAGGTGAAAGGGTGTGGCCCCAATGCCCCTTTATATATGTGTCCCTGCTGCATTTGACTCACATTCGTTTGAGTCGACTCAAGTCTGAAACTCACAACCAAGGAACTGACTCAACTATTGACTCAAGTTTTGTTCAAACAGATTGAATCAACTTGACTCTTGACTCAAGTCCCGCTTTTACAAATCGAGTCGACTCAACTCATGACTCATCCAAAAATGTCTGACTCATGAGTCGATTCATGACTCAACTCTGAGTCAGTTACAAGCCTGCCTCTCGACATTTGCTCCTGACTGGGATGGTCTGATGTCGGTGGTAACAGCCTTTCACAGGTGAAAAGAAATCAACCCGGGACTGCAGATGGTGGTTCGTGCCAGCGAACCCCCTTGTTCCAAGTACGCGGGTTAAAGCAAGTTAAACCTGTCCTCTCATTTGTAAAGGACTAGAGTCACCGACTCGATCGGATGGCATGAGTCATGGACATGGTCCACGAAGTTCGGTCGTGCTCGTGGCTGAGGGACCACTGACAAATAACCCGTACATTTTATGCTGCTGTTTGTGCAGGGGCCACTATGGGACGGATCGCCTTAAAAATGCCTCTTAATTCGAAAAATGAAACTTATATTTTGAAGACGATAGAGGCAGACTTTGTGCCAGAATTGACCGGTCGCATCGAATGGTTTAGTAGAATTTGTTTTGGCGTTCAACTGTTGCTATATGACACAAAAAGGCCGCAAAGTCAGGCAACGTGCGCCCATGCAAGCGTGAGCACTTAAGTAGCAAAAAAAAATATCTTAACTTCATCATTCATTTAGCGCAAAAACTGATTGCTCCTATGGGTGAAACTAGTTTATACAACGCAAAACTGGGTCTTTTCAGCTTACAAATACACCTTAACGAATGCTAATTATTCGTTTAATCATGTTAGAAATACTTTGAAATATTGCTTACAATTACTGATTTATATGTTACTTCATATCCCTCATTTAATTAAGTCTACAAAAAAGTGAGTCCGATGACGTCAAGTTTTTGCCATGATGTATCACGCAGAATATCCATTACCAAAGTGCGTTGCAAAATGATGTGTCTGCTTCTGTCATGCTTCTCATGAGATATGGCAGGGAAGATTAGCGTTTACCGCCGGCTGGCGTGGCTAAAACATGCGGATGAGGCCGTTCCGTCTCTAGATTTAGAGCGTCCCATCCAAAGCCGAGGCGCCGCCACCAGATTTTTACCTGGTGGGGGCCAAAGTCGAAAGGGCCTCCTTTTCCAGGCTCCTCCACCAGGGGGCCTCCCTGGCTGTTAGGCCTCCATTGAGTTGGGGCTACCAAAGCGATGCCGATGTTAATTTGTTCTTTATATGGTAAACACGACATGGCGGAGATCTACTTATGCGCTTCGGTATCTTCCGAATCGGACACCAACATCAAAGCTGGCCCACTTTTCATTGTATGAATTGCTCAAACCCGCAAGCTCGCTCGCTTACATGTTTTCTGCGCGAGTGTGACTACCGGTTGTAAGGACAAAAATGTGTTTTCTTACTGAATTAGCTAGTAGTTTGATGGTTGCCATACGATGAAATTCACATTATAGGAACCTTAGCGATATTTTCACTATATTGTTTTTATAAATTTTATCTTGTAATACTATTAAATTTGACTAAACAGCACTATCACAGAAAGATGTTGTTATATACAGAGAACCTGAGACAATACAATTACGACAATTACAAAAGCACGTAGACAAATGTCGCAAAGAAGGGGTCGTGCCTCCAAAACGCCCCATTCCCAAGCGTGGAATGGGCTCCATTCTCAAGTGTTTGAAAGGTTCATGAAACGGCTCTGAAAAGGCCACGTTAAAAGGATGTATATTTACAGTTGGCAGGTTTTGGCATAGACATAACCAAAACTTTTAGAATCTGGAAGTAGAAACTGAGGGCGTTCTTGCTATTTCATCTTTAAAAACCAACGACCCAGTTTGGAAGTCGACTTATATCCAAATATTTATTTTGTGTACCAAGCCGTAAAACTTTGAAAAGAATTACGCCGCCGGAGCGGCTGCCAGAAAAATTTTGAATATTTATTGCCCCTGGACATGCATTATCATTAATTCCGTCGCTTTGCGTATAGTTGCGGACTCGACCTCTAAAACTGTTTTTGCTCTTTAAAAAGTGCTGTAAGAAGTGATGAAGATTAGCCTTTTGTCAAATAAGATATATATAAATTTGTTATAACTTATAACAACATTTAAATGCGCCTCAAAACGCCTGCGATTTTTTATTCAGTTTCACTCGTATACCCGATTTGATTTGTATGCAATGGCGCCGCCGAAGGCGGGCCGCGAAATTTTGATTTTGTTGTCGGACAATTGGTCTCATGTAAGCTAGATCAGACCATGGGGCGGTTCAAGGGGAAGATGGGCCGTAGGGCTATTAACCCTTGTTTATAAGTTGTTGCTAAGTTAGATAATAAATAAACAGCGTGGATCGCCCCCCCCCCCCCTGAGCCGGGTCTTCGCTTATGGTGCCCGGAGGGCGCAAACTTTTTGTGTTGCGCACCCCCTCTGACTGAATCCTGGATCCGAGCCTGATACAAATATATATAAAATGTGACAATATAAAAATGGCCTCTCTCCAAATGAAGTCAACCAAATCCGACAGCTTAACTATTTTATGGGTAGTTTTTAGGGGCAAATTTTAGCGCCAGGGGCCTCCTGCCTAGTATAAGGGCCTCTTGTCTGGTATCGGAGCCTCCTGTCTAGTACCGAGAGCATCCTGTCTAGTACTGGGGGCGGAGCCTCCTATTTAGTACTGGGAGAGGAGGGTGCCTCCTGTTAAGTATGGGGCCTTCTGTCTAGTACTTGGGGCCTCCTGTAATATTGGTGGGCCTTCTGTTCATAGTACATGGGGCCTCCTGTTGTTTAGTATGGGGGCTCCTGTTTAGTTATGGGGCCTATTGTCTAGTCTGCGGCCTCCTGTCTTTATACTGGGGAACCTCCTGGCTTAGTTATCAGTGTTCTCCTGTTGAGTATGGGGGGCCTCCTGTCTAGTTACTGGGGCTCCTGTCTAGTTACTGGGGGTATTCCTGTTTACTTTTTGTATTGGGGGCCTCTTGATATAATACTGGGGCTCCTATCCCTTAGATACTGAAAGGAGGGGCCTCCTGTTTATTATGAGGGTTTTATCCTGTCTAGTACTGGGGCCTCCTCTGTCTAGTAACTGGGGGCCTCCTGTTGAGTAGGTCATGGATTGGTGACCTCGCTTTTCTTATTGCTGGGGGTCTCCTGTCAACACTGGGGCCTCCTGCTTAGTTACGGGGGCTCCTGTTTGTTGGGGCTCCTGTTTTTTGTATGGGGCCTCCTGTCTAGTACCTGGGCTTCTGTTAGTACTGGGGCTTCGTCTAGTACTGGACTTCTGTCTGGTTACTGGGGGCCTCCCTGTTTAGTGTATAGGGCCTCCTGTCTAGTACTGGGGGCCCTCACTGTCTTAGTACTGGCTCCTGCTTTAGTACTGGGGGCCTCCCGTTCTAGTACTGGGAGAGTCTCCGGTCTATACTGGAAGCCTCCTGTTTAGTACTAGGGGCCTTCTGTTAGTAGCTGGGGCCTCCCGGTCTAGTACTGGGGGCTCCTGTTTAGTACTGGGGGCCTCCCGGTCTAGTACGGAGGTGGCCTCCCGTCTAGTACTGGGGCCTCACTGTCTAGTTACTGGGCCTTCCTGTTTAGTACTGAGGGGCCTTCCCGTCTAATACTGGGGGCCTGCCTGTCTAGTACTGGGGGCCTCTGTTTAGGTACTGGGGCCTCCTGTTTAGTTACGGGCTCCCGATCTTACTGGCCCCCGTCTAGTTATGGGCCTCCTGTATATACTGGGGGCCTCTTTTTTTTTAGTATGCTGAGGGCCTCCCGTCTAGTACTGGGTGCCTCCTGCTCTATTACTGGACGGGGGCCTCCTTGTCTAGTTACTGGGGCCTCGCTGTTTCAAGTACTGGGGACCTCCGCTGTTTAGTACTGGGGGCCTCCATGTTTAGTTTACTTGGCGGGCCTCCCTGTTTAGTACTGGGGGCCTCCCGCTAGTACGCGGGCGGCCCTCCTGTCTAGTTACTGTCGGGCCTTCCTGTTAGTTACTGGGGGCTTCCTGTTAAGTACTGAGGGCCTCCCGTCTAGTACTTGGGCCCTGTCTATATGGGGGCCTACAATGCCCTCAGCAGGCTTTGCTCATGTAGGAAATTTGGACTTAGTGACACATCATTTTCTTTCTTTTTGACAGTGTGTGCCGTGGGCACCTTTTTGTGAAATTAAGGCCTCCGTGAAATTTCTGGAAGGGGTCAAAAAATATGTTTGCCCCCCTGCCCCCCCCGGTGGCGCCGCCCCTGACCAAAGGCTCATCGGAGATTTTGAATTAGTGAGTCACCAGTGGTTGCCATGTAACCGGTAACATGGTAGTAGTGTGCAAATGGCAACGCAGTGGCTGCCATGGTAACAAATGACACCTGTTAATGACCGTCATGATGCGAGACAAATGACTTAACCCCGATAGTTTTTCGCCTGCCGCTTCTTAAAATCCGTGTAGAATTCTAGCGTTTTTCAACTTTTGGAACTTTCCTAGAATTGTATACGCGTGTTGTTGTTACGATTTTTGAAAATTAAATGCTTAGCATGAATGTGGTTCCGACTCTATGTTTGTTTGTTTAGGGCCGTAATAAATGTTTGTGTGGGCATAGCTTCCTGCGTTGTTTGCGGATAAATAAGCGTGTCAGAAACTATGTCACTGTATATACATCAACACATCCTTGAAAATACATGCTTTTGAGCAGAGCCGAGCTCTATCAGGTACATTAAAATATGGGAGCAATATCCTTCTGTTAAAACTAGTTCCAACTTCAAATTAGTAAGATAATGAGAAGAGGGGTTTTGTCACATTGTCGCCCCCCCCCAGCTTGTTTACCTGATCCGTCCTATGCGCAATATATTACATTTTTTCAAATAACAGCAAAACAACCCACACGTTGAAGTTCCTATCGTCCCCAAAATCACGAACAGAACATTTGATTATCAGGAAAATCCCCCATTTTTCATCCTGAATACGCTATGACTTTTTTAATTTTGTAATTGGCCATTTTATTTTTGAATGCCATTACATTGAAAGCTCAAAAACCGCTTTGTCATGCAAATCGGTGCAAATCACATGGCCATAATGACCTGAAAAAAATCACAATTCCTTGCCCCTGCCCCCATTTTTGGAAGAAAAAACGTCTTGTATAAGAAATCGAATTAGGTATTTTTCCCCATCGAAATCGGACCCAAAGCGGTTTTCAAGATCTTTGGGGAGGGGCAGAATTGTACCGCCGCAGACGTTTAAACGTAATTTCTGGTTCTCGCCGCGCAGGGTTATTGTGTCAAATAATGAATTATACAGGAAATACCAAGGCAGATTCGAACTCAGCGCACAAATTACCCCTGTACCACTGAAATCAGGTCGCAGTTGTACCTTAACTAATTTAAGAGGCATTCTGAAGGCAATCCGCCATAGTGCCGGCCCAGTGTTCTGTGTGCTCAGTGTGGGTCTGTCCTAGGCGCGGATCTAGGGGGGCGCTACGGCCCCTCCTGACCGATAGTCCTGGACCGTGCCTGACTGTCTGTTGGACAACAGAGGGCTGGTGGGCCGTCGTGGAGGGCCGATCCGTCATCGCCTCAGCTCAGCAGTTATTAATAGTCACAGCTTCCAGCAGTAGGCAGAGTCACGCCAACTACGTAACGAACCAATTAACGCAGCGCTCCTCACCACGACCAGGGTATGCACAAAGGCAAACCCTCGTTAACATAATCGTTCATGCTCGTCGCGTTTCCGTCCCATTTTTCTTCATTATTTTCGCTGGCAGCAGCACCTCCCGGCTATCGGCCTCAGTTCGGTGGCGGTGTTCGTATCTGGTGGCCGCCGGCGGCGGGTCGCGGTGACCACCAATTAAGGCGAGGAGCGTAGCGCATCTCTGGCTGGGCTGTGCGGTGAGCGCCGTGTTATTCGACTGTGTCCAGTCGCCGGTTATCGGTCCTATCGGCTCCGGCCGCCTGACGCGCCGACCACAATTTGTTTGACACGGCCGTATCGACAGAATCGCTGGGATCCGGCCGGTGGGACGGCCCACCTACTGGACAGAGGCGGAGCGGTTCGAGGTGGTCCCCCGGCGGTCCGAGGTGGTCCTCCAATCCTGGTCCCGGTCCGAGGTGGTCCCCCGGCGGTCCGAGGTGGTCCTCAAATCCTGGTCTCGGTCCGAGGTGGTCCCCCGCACCTGGTCCCGGTCGGGCTGGTCCCCCGCACCTGGTCCCCGCCGAGTGGAGAGGACTGCTGTCTTCTGTGGTCCGGACCAGATCAGGTCTGAACGTCCAACTCAGGCAACATCGTCAGCTCAAGTCTCCCATCGCTTTCCTTCTCACTCGGTCTTCCTGCCGCCTTCCGCATGTCTCCCGGTAGTCCGCGGTGTGACGCTCGTTACGTTACATCTCCTCCGGACCGGAGCCAGCTGGACGTGCGTCGTGCAGCTACAGACGCGCCATGACACCGCGCAGCTGACAGGACCGTGTCCAGTGTCGCGTCCCGCGCCTGGTGCCGGACGGCCCGTCAGACACGTGCACAATGGGCACTGGCGGTCCGGGCGTGAGACTGCCGCAGTTAGTTTACAGGCTCGTAATTCAGCCGCTTGTTCTGCACACACAAACCATCACGTCATCCGGCACAGTGTGTGGCGCTGCTGTGCGCGCGACACATTTCTGCATAGTGCACTGCGCACTGCATAGCTAATCGGCACTGGACAAAACTCTCCATCATCTGACTTCCGCGGCTGGTAAATGCCGGCATGGATCGTTGGGTGATTTCACAATACAAATCCCGGTCACAAAGTCGCTGTCAGCGCCGGTATTAATCAGCTCTGTTAATATGGCGAGGCCCCTGACTGGTACGGAAAACAGCAGCTGTCAGGTCTGTCTGCTCAGCCACGTCTTCATTTCAAAACTGCGGCATCAATTTGGACAAACGTCCAAATAGACATGATTCGAATGTCTGAGCTCTTGAAAAACAAATAATTTAAGGCATTCCTGGCGGTTATAATGTTCGTCTGTAACTAAATCTCGATTCGTGTAGCGCTATGTTTTAATTAATATCGGAATTATCTATAAATCAGCGTTTTTTAACGAGTTCCCGATTGGCCTGCCACTGGCGGGCCGTCATAAAAGGGTTTCCTTTGTTTTGGTAGTCACTGTCAGCCAGCTGGTGCTTTGACTGACAGCCAGCCCGACCATCGAACGAGCTCTTCCTCAAGCTCTGTTGAACGAAATGATTAGAAAAACTGTACTCTGAGACGTCAAATACTTATTCCTAGGCTAGGCATATATTTAATGTCTAAATTTCCTTTGAGTTACACAATTCAGTCCCCCCCCCCCACACTCGCATACCTCTACCACTTGCGAACCCCTACAACTTTCTAATTCATATTTCAGTGCGTGATCAAAATAGCCTCGTTCAGGCGGGTAACCTGGGTTCAGTAATTTCAGTCGTTTGACGGTGACCTCGCCCTGAATGTCCAGTGAGGCTCCGCTCTTAGCCAGGTATAGCATGCCCTACCAGCGTATTCTCGCTGTTAATTCATTAACAAACACTGACCAATAAGCGTAACAGGATTTTTGCTCGTCGCATGTGTACTGCTGGACGATGTAAGCTTCTTTGCATTCAAATCAATGTTGAACCATTGCACGAAGTGGGACTAACCTCAAAGCACGAAATGACGCTCGAATGAAACGCCGAGTTTTTCACAAAGTTACGCAAATATAATAATTATTAAAAATTACCTTTGTATCTAGCGATCTCTGTTAGCTCTTGAAGTCTTCTGCATCTGTTCGAGCCCCAGTGGAGTCAATTCCTCCATAGTTTGCGTGGCAGCGTTTCGCACTTTCAGCGGCCGTCGGGTCGGTTTATGAAGCAGGCCCTAGTGTGACTGGGCTCCATCACGGACTAAGCGGCCAATCTTGACACCAATGAATTGGCGGCCGACCTCTCCACACCGGCCGGCTGTTACCGTTATTTAACACGCCGTAACAGAGTCATTGCCGGCCCGAGCCGGCCGGTAAGTGGGTATTCGCGTGTGCAGGCTCAGGAGGGTATACCCGGTGAATCGATATTGGAGCTGCAGCACCGAGCAGCGCCGAGTTGGAAGTGGCCACTGCAGAACATGCATGCCAGTACTGATATCGGTGGTCAGACTGTCTTAGATGAGCTCCAGATATCTCAATATCTGGTGATTTATACAACAGCGGACACCTCCATACTATAGCCNCAGACTTTGAAAGTTTTTATGCCGCCCGTTTTATGTATCATGATCGCACTTTTTACCAGCCCAGTGCATACGGTTATGAGTTATGACTCTGGATAACTTAACATTTGACGATTTACACAGCTCCGTATACCCCTTTAACGGATGATTTAAACAGCCCTGGACATCTTCATAGCTCCATAGGCTTATTTAGCTGCAGCCTCCAGATGCTTCCATTGATGGTGGTTAAGGTAATGTTAATGGCGGCTCCAGATATCTCTATGGCTGATATCAGCAGTTACCATTATCGTTTGTTGCTGTGGAGTAAATATGACCGACTTTTTGCAAGTCTACCAAACTTTGGTATAACCATTTATTTTGGCAAATCGAGAAATGATAACGTCTGAACACGCGTGCTCGTCCGTGTCCCGCCGTGCTGCCCGGCGTGCTCGGCCGTGTCCCGCCGTGCTGCCCGGCGTGCTCGGCCGTGCTGCCCGGCGAGTCGCCCGCTGCTGGCCGCCGTCTCGAGTCGAGCGTGGCGTGCTGTCCGGCCATAGAGCCGTAATGGGCCCGTATTTCAGCGCCACATACCAGACACCTTATCATGATGGACGCCAGCGCCATGCACTAAATGCCGGCTGGTAATTCGCTGTTAATTTCTGAGTCGTTTTAATCAATTTGCCCGGTTGTGGCCGTGAGTGAGCGCCGGGCACGGAAGGCCGGACTGAGTCCCGGGGCAGTCCGTGAGACGTCGGCTGACAGCTGCTGCCAGTCCGCCGTGAGACTGCCGGCAACTGCAGACCCGCTGAGGCAACTGCTGCATTGCTGTGTAGCCGAAGGTTGTTGTTCTAAATTGAAATAACATTTGTCTCTAGAATGGTGCTTTCTGTTTAAAAACAACCTGAGCTATTATCCGGGCTTTGTTCTTCGATTCGTGTCCGAAATCGGTAAAAGTTGGTGCTCTGGAAAACGGCTCGATAAATTTCCTGATTTTCTACTCTCGCATATAGCTCACTCACGGGGATCTAGATAGCAGAGGTGACATATTGACTACACGATCACCGATATTTATTTATTATTATAATGTGAAAACTAAGTAGATATTCCAAAACGTATATTTACTAGTCGGAGTTCCTCATTATGTTCCCTTTGCCGTTTTTTTTTTTCACTGAATGAAGTACAAAACGTCCTGCACTCGCTGCTAACTAACAACATACTCTTTATGAACTGTGCCTTCAGAAGTGCACAAAGTCTATATCCATCACTGGCCATCACCTGGACAGAGGTGTCAGCCAGAGGCGCAGCCAGACCTTCGGCAAGGGGGCACGGCATCTCCAGGGGCCTCCTCGGCAAAGGGCCTCTCGAAAAAATTGTTCGAAAAGATATCTCCTCGGATTTAGGCCACTATATTATGTAGTGTCTCTAAATAGTCGCAAACATGGACGTCGCTGATAATTTTGCAGTGTGGGGGTAGGCCCAATGGGGGAGGGACACGTGCCCACTGTGCCCCTCCCCTGGCTGCGCCTCTGGTGTCAGCACTCCATGGCAAACTGCTCTCACTTTTCTCAGCCGGGACAATAACCCTTTCGCTGCTGACCAAATCTCACGGCCGCGGCCGGCTGTCCAGCTCGCCGCGCCTGTCCGACAAATGGCCGTGGGAGTCACTGCCGCCGACGGTGACGTCATCAGTGTGACGTCATCGTCAGGGCTACCGGGGCGCGGCAGATCATTGATAATCGGCCCGGCACCGGGGCGTGATTTAATGGCGTGATTGGATCGTCTATTGTTCTGGGACTGCTTTATGATGACACGGAGCGTGTGCTCAACGGGTGCGAGCTGGCGGACGCGTTTAGCTCGCTTTGGGGAACGTTGTGTAATGTGGTATGCGCTGCTTATGAACTGTGCGCGCTCCCGCTAATGGGAAAACGACGCTGGGTTTTGCGTATTGACATTTGTAGATGTGCAATTGCAATTTGCAGTTGTAGATGTGCAAAGAATAAGAATCGCTGAGTGTGTGCAATGTAGACCATTGGCGTTGTCTCACCTCTGAGGAGGGAGTTAAGTTGATACTGACAATGCGTTGCTGTTTCGCAGAGTTCGCTCCTGCCTTGACGATATGCTCCGAGGACCGCGCTGCTGACCTGACCTGACCCGACCTGATCTGATCGAGCCTGACCTGACCTGGCGTCTCACCTGCTGTCCGGGCCGCGGAGTGCCGGCCCGGCGCCGCGTCGGTCAGCCCCGGCGGCTCTCGGCCGGACCCGAGCCGCCGCTTAGTTTCTAGCAGCACCACGGCTGCGTGGCCCCGCGCGGTCGTGGCGCTGGCGTGTGGTCCGTGTGCGCATGTGACGCCGTGTTGGCGCATTGTGACGCCTGTCGCGCGCATTTGTGACGCACGTGTGACACGTGCGTGACACCGGTGGACATCGTGTGTCCTTGTTGGCACCGTCGTGCTTCCTTTTGCGCCGTGTGAGGCGACGCGGTGAGCGTCGGTCCGGCCGACTTGTCTGTTATCTGTTGTCACCTCCGCCGCCGCCGCTGCCGCTGCTGCTGTCGCTGCTGTTGCTGCTCTCTCCGCTGAGAGAGCTGGGCCACACGCGCCGGGTACAGTCCTGCCCGGTGTGTCGGATGTGCTGCTGCCGGTACCACCGGGATCGGAGAGCGCCACCCTGTGCGTGTGTGCTCTGTGCGTGTGCTGCGTGTGTGACGGTGTGATTTGAGGCCGAGGTTCGCCAGTCGGGAAGCTCTCTGCTCGGCCACTGGGCACAGTTCGATCGCTGGTCTTCTCATCTTCGACGGCATGCTGTAAATACTGCAGAGTGACGAGTTAATGTTATATAATTTATATACCAATAAACGGTTAATTTATTGCCGATGTTTGTTTGAAATTGAATCTGACTAAGTAGCAATGTGATGTACCTACAGCACTACAGCAGCTCTCTGGCCATGAGTGATGAGCGTGCCTCTGGCCAACGGTGTTTTGTTCAAGCGGTGTTTTTACTTAAACTTAAGCGTTAAACTGAAAACTTAGATAATCTTAAAAATGCAATTAAACTTAAAAATTAAATCAAATATTTAACTGAAATTAAATTTAATTAAAACTTAAATTTAAACTTACTTAAACTAAACTTTAAACTTTAATTGTTATTGCTTTAAGCTTTAAACGGTGTTGCTTAAAGCAGCCATAGATAAGGTGAACCCAGTGCTGTCATATATAAATTTGAAGCTCTCGGTAATGCAGTTTGAATGCATATATCATTATATGGTCGTTCTTAATTTGCCGTCAAACATACGCTAGAAGTAGAGGAGAAAATAAACCGGACCTTAGTGTGTACCATAGCAACTGCGGGTACCTGGCAACAAATTCACTGTCCGAGCTAAAATTAGTTTGCCTAATGTTATTGAAGCATAGACATATAAATTATATGTCCTTACTTATATTTTAGCGATATGCACCTACTGCCATGGAACAATCAGAAGCTATGAAAAGGTGCTCTCGAATCTGCCTTTAGTTGGCTCGAGAGAGACCTCTATTTAGTGTTTCGCGACTTATGTTTGAAAATAAAGTGGATGTTTGTCATTATAATTTTCAGCAAACAGGTACTTAACCCTACATTCCTTACACTCGCACACAAAAATTTAACTCGCGTTTTCCATTAACAACAAATAAATGTGTAAAAAAACGTGATTTGATTCAGGCGGATCTTACTTGCCCGGACGCGATCTATTTAGGTCGTTGACGAATTGGTTCATTGACCAAATCGGGACGTTAGTCCACGCTTCTTGCGCAACTTACTTTTTTTCTGACCCTATGACTATTTACAAATAACATTCAATAATTCACGTCAGAAAGAAGTGTTGTAATGAGGGATCGATGTTCTGCCACCATATGTCATTGGTACATAACATTAAAGTATAATAATTATTTGTGAAAATACAAATTGTTATTCACTTTTAAATTTTGAGGCACGACAATTAATAGTCATGCTGTGTACATAAAATGCAGATAAATACAGAAGTGAAATATTGCCCTGTAAAGGGAATCTAGCACCTTTAACATTAGTTTTTAACTTGAAGATAGCCAGATTGTCGGCGTGTGCTCGCAGAAACCCCAAATCCGAAATTTTTTTCCCCAAAGCGACCGTCAGTTTGCTGAGTTTCAACGCAAAAACCGTTGGGTCACTCATGTTTCATATTTCAACGTCACAAACCGCGTGACGCTTTCGAGACGTCATCATAGTTACTCACTGTGCATTGCCACCGCATTTCGCTTTTTTGACTGTCCCCCAGTATTTCAGTTACCTTGACGTCCGCCCGACCGCAACGACCGGTCGGTGCCAGGCGCTCCGCACACTAGTGGTTCACGTGATGCCGTGCCCACGTCCCTGACTCGGCGCAGCGAGCGCCGGTCGACCCAGCCAGTCGCGGTTTCACCCTACCGGTGCACCCATCTGCCGGTGCCGGCACAGCAGCTTACTGGGCGGGCCGCAAAGCTTATGCGGTTCGATGCCTCCTGGTGACGACCCACAACTCGCTTTGGTGACGCAAGATTTGGTAGTGAACGTCACCATGGAAACATATTACTATTTTTCAGAATTACAACAATTTGGACTTTTTTCGCAAAAAAATGAATGCCGGGACCGTACATCAGGCATTTCTTCTCCCATTCATTCTACATACTATTTCCAAGGTGCTATATTCCCTTTAACGGCACATTGTTTGTAGTCGAGGCCAGTCATAGGGTAGGTAATAAGACATTGCTAAATGCTCGATGACCTTTTATATCATCGAAAATAGTGGGTGTGTTCTTTGATAATCGTTAGTTTACAACTATACACTCTACATGAAGGTAATGCTCATTTTCGAGTCATTTTATAGTCATTTAAGTGACTAAGGTTGACGACCAGAGTGAAACGTTGAGATAGACGCGACAGGTGTCTTCGTATAATTATCAATAAATTGTGTCTGTCAAAAATAAGTGGCTTGTGCAATTTTGTGGATTTAATATGTTAGGCGAAGATATTAAAACCCGCGCACTGTAGAGGGGTTGATTTTCGCCTCCCTCGGGTTTTTCAGAAGTAGCGGAAAAACGGCCGCCGCCAAATTTCGCACAGCTGTTTGGGCATCAAAAATCCACACTTCGTAAAAGTTTTGACTTCAGGCCATCTTAGGTCAGGTCACAAGCACACGTCAAATGACCTTACCTAAAAAAAAATGTTTGTGTTCGTGCCAGAGCCACAGTCTTGTTCCAAAAGATTTGAAACTTGCAGGATTTCATAAGGTTATCAGCACCTATAATTGCTTGATATCGGATTTTGCATATCGGTGACCTATTGTCAGGTCAATTTCCTGACCTAAGTGAACGGGGCAGTATGTTAATGCTTCCTGTTAAAATAACTTGCATTTGATCAGGCCAATTGTCCCATTATCATGTTATTCTAGCTCATTATTGATGACCCAGGTGGAATTGCTGATCAGTGATCTCTGCAAGGTCATCTGAGGTAATCTGAGGTCATCAGCATTGTTTTGCTAACAACTCTTGATAGAAAAAGATAGAGACGATCGGTTGGTACCAATATGTTTGTCTCGTCAAGCCGCGTCGCCTCATGTGTAGCATGACCTACCTGGGTCACCCAATGACCTTGACCTGAGGTCAAATTTATCAGTTAATCTTAACATGTCACCATTCATAATATTCAAAGCACCTTAACGATAAAAACACGATGGTGTCAAAATTATTCCCCTAGCTTTGTTAGGTAAAATGTTACTCATGAAAAACAGCTTTGCCAAACATAGCCTGTTTGACCTTTAGTGACCTCTGGAGCTTTAACTATTTACCTTATCTAAAATCCGAGGAAATGTTGGCGATTGCAATTTGCAATGGCTTTTGACTCAATATTTTTGGTTTGTTCCTAGCTGTCATAGTTTCTGAGATAGTTTTTTAGATAACTCCTAAAAACCGAAAAATCTGACCTTTGATGGCCTCTGGTGACCTCAATTTTGACCTGATCCAAGAAAAGTTGAATACACTTTCGATAGAGCTTTTCTCGAGCTATCTAACATCATTTTTTGCTTGTCGCTACGTAGCGTAATTTTCGAGATCTTAAGGGCGCGGTTATCAACCCCCCTGCAGTTCGTGTTCGGCGCGAACCCCCTGCAGTGCGCGGGTTAAGACTCTAAAAAAGTTGGTGTATGTTCTGCGGTGCTGATGCTGAACATTCACTTTGGTAGAAGGGAGCCTCGGTAATACTGGAGCAGCCCCCTCCCCCCCCCCAAACAGTCACTGCCACGAAGAGCAGTACGACTTGAGAGTCTACAGAAGAGAGAAGAGGGGCTGGACTGACGGTTAGTGATGGTCTGCTGAACTGACAGTCAGCTACGTTCGCCATTGTTCTGCCCCCTGCTGCCCGGCTGACTATGATGACGTCACAGCTGACCAGCGGATCGGCCCGCTCCATCATGGTAATGACGTCACAGCTGGTCAGCGGAGGCCCGCCCCATCGATATCCTCCCGGAGAGGTGGGCGGCCGGGCGGCGGCGTCTCAGCGTATTACACCATCGCGCATTGTGACGCGCGCCGGAATGGATGGTGTTTACAGAGCCGGCGGGCGGTGACACGGTCATCGCACGGCGCCGCCGGTCATCAAACACGCCATACTGCGTACCGATACCCCGCCAATCTCCGACCCGGCCCAGCTAATGGCCGATGGGCGGTAGTCATTACCGAGCGACAAACGCGTCACTGGAACGGCGCAGAAGGCAATAATAACGCCGTTGCCGGCTGGCGACGTAACAAGTCGCACGCCTGGACGGTTCATTTTTCATTCCGTCCGCAGCCGCCGTGAAGTCGGTAAGGAGAGCCCATCATTAAATCCTTAGCGATTCAGAATATTTTTCACGGCTATCATTCAATTATTAGTTATAAAGAGCGGGACTTCATTCGTTTCAGATCAATCACGGGCCGACGGCCGTCCGGTGCCGGTTATTATGGTGAGCGGTCTCCGACCCGGCCCGGCCGGCCGGCCCGCACCGCCGGATACATAGCCCTCAAATTACCCATACCAAAACATGGAAATGACGCTAATGAATAGCTGATTATTTAATAAATCGGTCAATTGTGAAAGTCGGCGGCATATTTTCTCTGATATCAAACGCCTTGGGCTGGTCACGAATATCAGAGACAAGGACTTGGCTGCTTACAAGTCACCAGAGCTCCATATTGGACTCATGCTTACGGTCAGCACGGGTTGGGGTTGAGCTCGTGTTAGCTGGCCCATGGCTGATGAAGGACACCAGCTGTTCAACTGACATGGCTGAAGTTAGTCCGGGCCGGTGCAGTGGGCCGGCTTCAGGCACCCCCTGTCTTCTGTTCCTGTCTACCACAGCCGCGTCACGCTAGGAGTGTCACAGGCTCTTCAGTCGCACCACTGAGCCAGGTTGCTGAGGTCAGCTGAGGTCAGACCGGCTGCAGATCACGTCCGATATACCCCTGTAATGATGGCCTAATGACCCACCGTCCGCTCTATCTTCTACACAATGTCATATTCCATCTGACACTTCTGTACCGTTCCTGTTTGCTTACGACCGTGCATACCCAGCTGTATAATTGAGAACAGCGTGACATTTAACAAAGCAATCTGAACTGGATGAGCTACTCGTGACGTTGATGCGGTCTGATCACGGGTTGAGCGTGATAAGGACGCCATTCAGCGTCAATGACTGGTGAAACTGGACAGTTGCACAATAGCCGGCTGTGTCTGTGCCGCCCGCCCACACCCCCACTGTATGATGATTGGCTGGACAGCGGAACTCACAGCAGTCAGCGGGCCGGCGGCCAATCAGAGGGTGTGTTCGGGGCACAGCCGCCCGGGCCGAACCGCATTACAGCTCTCCGTCACGAGTGAGGTCTGATTAGGCTGCCGGCGTCTGCACCTGCTGGACTGCATGTGACACACCCGGCACAAGTGGGCAGTGGGCACCTGCACGATCTAACCGCCTCCCAGCACCACTGCACTGCAGCTGTGCAATGTTCCGGGGAACTCGGCGGAAACCGGTGTGATCTACCTACACTGCCAGGGGTGAATGCCATCTGGCCACGGGCCCCACACACCCGAAATTGACCGAAAAATAATGGACGCGATAGAAAATCTAACTTTCCCCTCGAAAAAAAGTTTTGAATGCACAATGTGGCGAAATTCCATAAGGTTTTGGTAACTTTGGTTGGACTTTTGGGGCTCTATCTCACTTACCAAAGCTCACTGTTTGGGCTGTTCCGGACTCGCGAATGTATGCGACTAGAGCGGCATGCCGCAGGATATCAGGACTCAGGAGACACGGAACGGGGACCAGGGAGCCTGAGTGCAGGGCCCGTGAGACTGAGAACTTGAGAAGCAGGGCCGGTAGGCTGCCAGAAGGTCACCGGGCACCTCTGTAGGCGCAGCGGTGGACCCGGCACCTCTGTGGCCGCAGCGGTGGACCCGGCACTTCTGTGGCCGCAGCGGGGGACGTCTGCCCGCAGTCGGAGAGCTGTAATTAGTGGACGGCCGCGGCTGCAGTGGACATGGTTTAGGTGGCGGCTGTGGCGGCGGCAGTGAACATTATTTGATCGCGCCGTCCGCCGGCCCCCGGCCGCTGCGGTCACCGTGTGGGATGAAAAACACACAAAGGCACCTCCGCCGCCTCGGGAGCATTTAATTTTCTGCAATTAGGACGAATTAAGGAACGCCCGTGGGCCGTTTGTTCGAGTTACGGTTTAATTAAGTAATATTAATTTTCAATTGAGCATCTGGTTTGAAACATGATACTGCGTGAACTGCTGCAGTTAGTTTAGACAGCTTTTGATGTCGCAGTAAATTTGTGAAATTATACGGTGGCATGGCAAGGGCCAATAACAGGGGCGTTGTTTGAGTGGCCGTAACTCAGCGTTTATGCAGTATTTTCTGCCGTGTTTACGGCGGCCGACCGATGCAGGCGGGCCCCCGGGCGGGCGGTAATAGAGCTGTGATAGGGGCCGGCCGGCACTGTATATGTAGAGGTACGGTACGGCCGGGCCGCTCCCCGAGACGGCCAGCGGGCTGACGCGCTACACGGCGCCGAGGATCGGAACATGACGCCCAAATGAATTGCTCTCCGGCTGCAGAGAGGTTGCTGGAGGCTGGCCGCAGACCGGCCGGTCCTGCACACTGACTCGTGCGGCCCTGCAGCAGGGCCCAACAGCCACCGCCGCCACCGCCCCGAAAGCTTCCGTTCAATTCCAAGTAGGATAGGTGTGGCTCCTGAAACAGAGGAATTTTTGGCGTTTATGGAATATGAGTCGATTTGGTGTTTGATGGGCAAATATTTAATTTATGCTGCAGGTCTCTGGCCTAATGTTCTTATTGCCCCATTTAATTAGCAAGCCTTTCATCAGCCCTTGTTCTGAGAGTACACCGTATGTAAAGCTTGTGACAATGACATCCCAGTGACAGTGACAATCCGAGTAAACCGTCACCACCACCGTCCTCCCAGCTAATACCGCATCCGTCCCCTATTTCCGTGCTCGCGTCGACAGCCGGGCGGTGTCGATAGGACTGAGGTCTGGGGGAGGGGAGCCGGCGCCGTCGCTGTTGCAAACCGCAGGTGTCTCAATCACGAAACTATCGGAGGCGGCTGCGGCCGCAGTGGGAGGCCGCCGGTAATCGCTTCATTTTAGCCCGTTCAATACTAGCAGGGCGTCGTCGGTGGTTACGGCCGGGAAGTTATCGTGCGAGCGCCGTGGTGCCGTCGGTCCGTGACGTGTGCCCGCGGGCTGTTGTTAGCGTGGTGCGCCGCCGTCCGTCGCTTGGGCGGCGGTGGCCGTTAAGCGCGGCACGCCCGCTGATGCAACTAATTGCCGGGTCAACGGCGTCGACGGCCGGTGAGTCGATCTGCGGCGGCCGTATGGCAGACGGTCGACAGGGGATCGGATTGGCGTTCGACGTGGTGTCGATTAGCGTGGCATAATGTCAGGCGAACAGTTTGTGCACAGGACAAAAAGCGTCGTCCATGTGAAGGGGTTGCGGACGCAGCATAAGCGCCGGATGCCTAGAGATGTTGGATTTTTTTTTATTTGAATTGAGTGAAAGCACGATTTCCTGAGAGAGAGCGAGCATGATTCTGAGAAAACTCATCGTCTTTCGCTTTGCATATGCATATTAATAGTGATTGGTATAAGCATTAAGGCTGTTGCTCAGTGTAAGAGCTTGAGATAAGATGTTCTTCAATCAATACTAAGAAAATTTGTTGTCAAAATTTTGCGCTCGATATTTCAAGGCGTTTGGGGGAGCAAATTGTCCATCTTTGCCGCTACCATAGATCCGCCACCTGGTTGCCGCGAGGTGGTGTGACGATAACGAGGTCGTCCACGGAGTCGGCGTCAACGGGTACGGCGTCACAACGCGGGCGGAGGCGGGGAGCGTGGCGTGGACTTCCGCTCATAGATTCGCAACGACAGACCTGTGCTTCTCAGCTCAGGCAGGACGGTAAATGTGGTGGTTCGGGGAGAGGATAACAGAACGGCCCGATCGAGCTGTCAATGGCGATTAAAGCTTATAAAATGGGGTGCTGACGCCGGCCAACACACACGGCCGAGGGCCTGCGTGACCGGCACTGGAGTTCCATTCCTTTATTGGCGCGGATACAGTTTCGGACTTATCACGTTTCGCCAAACACAGCTGGCGACTGGCTCGCAGCCGTTGCTCCAACACGCTGCTGGCGCGCCTGCTCACCACCCACGGACGCTGACGAAGCACAGCCGCTGTCCAGATAAGACACGATGACGGTATCCCGGCACCGGCACCAATCTGCGGCACCAATCTGCGGCCACCCCGGAGATGCGGCGCCGGCGGGCGGCCGGCGCGCCGGTCCCGCTATCACCCCCCCCCCCCCTGCTGCACGGAGGCGGCCAGCTTATTGGCCACACCATCCATCAGATGGGCCAGCCGAGATTACCCTAAATATTCTGATCGATTTCGTCGCTCAGCGGGCTGGCGACAAAATTGCTTCCCGGCGCGCCGGCCGTGCGCTGCACTGTATTGTATTCAAATGACGGCTGGCCGGCGCCCACTGCGTCTGTGATGAATACTGCTGTCAGAACGCGGCCAGCGCCGGCCCCGGGGCTCTGTGGAGAGCGGCAACGGGCCCCGTCCACCGACACTACCACTTACCAGCACCACTGGCAGCAACAGCAGCGACACGTTCACCAGTACCATAACCTCTCATCGGTCACAGTCGCTGAGACGATGGGTTCATTGGTTAGATAAGATTGATAAGGCAATGGAGAAATAACAGTGCAAATGATACTTGTACTGTTGAAGAAAAAGAGCACACACATGTACTTGTTATTAATTGCGAGCTTCTGGGAACCATTTCAGGTCTGAAGGGGTGCGTGTATTTTTTAGTAGGCGCAAAACTGCAGTGCGCTACCAAACGCGCAACGATTTATTTGAAGTAGAGATAAGGGTGTGGTAGGAAACAGTTTTAATAACATGATCGAACCTGACCTAACCTTTTACAGCAATTACGGTTGCAGGGACCCACGTTTAGAACTTTCCGCTCGCATTCGCTCGCTGCGCTGCGAAACCTATCGTAGGGGCTGTCGCCCCCGGACCCCCAAGACCATCTCGTAGACAAAGCGAGATGATTAAATAAAACATATTTAAAAGGTCTTTCGATAAAATATATCTGCTTCCAGAAATCACTGTTTGTTTTGTTTGGTAGCGCGCTGCAGTTTTGCACCTACTAAACAATACACACTGAAGGTGTTTGCATGAATGGTTAAATGGGTCGATGTCGGGAGTTTTCAAAATAAGACATGCGTCGATTCGTACAGGTCAGTGGTCATATACCTACCTGACCTGTAGGCACCTGGTGAATGGTGAGCTGTGCTGCAGTGTGCGAGGAACTCTGCGTGGTAGCTGCCGCGGACGATCCCGGGTAATCAGCCACTGTCTGACGCCGACTGTCCCCTGGGATGACAGGTATCAAAGTGGGCCTGACGACATGCCGCACCAGCGACACAAATGTGTGCTTACAGCAGGCTATCGGACACGACATATTCATTGTGCAGCGCTATAACATGCACGTGAACTTTATTTATATGCCATCAGGGAGCTGCTATACGACGTAAGTGTATCGCCGTACAGAATGTATAGCGCTTGTGTCCGTCGATTGGGCTACGACATGCCAAAATGTCTCTGAGAAACGGTCTGTTTGAAGTCCCCGCGGTGCAGTCACGATGTTTTGTGTGAATACAGCATGCAATCTAGGCATTTTGTAACATGCAAACGTAGCGTTTCTTAATTCTAAGAGTGGCTGTGTTAAACATGTGTACGCTGTAGTAGTAGTACTCCTAGGGCTGGACGACGAACGTGCTCGAAATAGGAGCCGACTTAAATTGGACTCAAGTTATGCCCACATGTCTTCTCTTTCGCCGACCGCGCAACCTTTCACGGGAAAGTCATCGCCAGATAAGAAAGAGTCTGCCTGCGCCATCAGTGGGTAAGCCTTTTAATTTATACCGTGCCAGAAAGAACTCAGATATCAGCGAAATTGCGCCTGGAAAATTACACCTGGGTTACTACCCAGCACCAGCAGTTTCTTCTCATGGCCTATCAGGCCAGAAGTATTGAAGACCAATCGAGCACAACTTGAGTCGTCTCTGAGCCGAAATATGGTGCAGTTGAGCAGAGCGACTCCATATTATCAAACCAAGGACGGGATTTGTGCGAAAGCAAAAAAAAACATTGACGGGTTAAGTGTCTCTTGTAAGGCGGAACTTGGACATCAACCTTTAACACACGATTGTATGTAGACTTCATAAAGGTGTTACGAGCAAGACACTGTTTGGGTGTTGGCGGGAACCGAACCAACCGTACTCGACATTCCACCAATTACATTCGTGCAATTTTCGGACAAGCAGGAAAAGCTAGCAGACGTGCTTCCCACGTACGCATGTTACAGTCCACGTCCTGTCCACGTGCCGTCTGCAGCCGACACGTGTCCAGTGTCCACACGTGTCGTCCGGTCGGCACGTGTCGGGCGGCGGGGAGGCCGGCGCGGTGACGGCGTGTCCGCACCTGTCCCGTGCAGGCCGGACATGTCGAGCCGACACCCGGCAAACACCTTATCAATCGGCCGCCAGCCCGCGCGCCGCCGCTCTAATGACGGACATTTCATTATCTCATTACGGCGCCAATTAATGGCGGGTAACGAGAGGACGGCCGGCCTAATAGCGGACAGAGTGCGCTGTGATAGTGTAATGAGGGCCGAACGTCGGCCGGCGCCGCCACTGCTGGTGTGCACACCTGTGTCAGGCCCAGCCCCCGGCACCAGGCCCCGGCATCAGGACCCGGCACCAGACCCCGGCACCAGGCCCCGGCACCAGGTCCCGGCCCTGGTGCCAGACCCGGTGCCGGCCCCGGCCCCGGTGTCAGGCCTCGGCCTCTGCCCCGGCCCTAGCCCTCGCCTTGGCGCAGCACCAGGCCTCAGTAAGTACCAAGTGCCGGCACTATGTCACTGTGTCCACCGTCCGCCGTTTTTGTCCGGGCGCCACTGACGGGAAGAGCGCCTCTTCGTGCTGGGCGAGCCCGTCTGTCCGGCACTGTGGCAGCCCATAGCAGACGCGGACTCTGCGCCTTGGGGCCGGTCAGGGACGGTGGTGACCACAGTTAGGTAGGGCCATTGGTGCACCACGTACCCTGACGCGTTTCGCCTGACAATTTGAGTTTCGTCTATAGCTCCACCCTCATGATGGTGGCCAAGCTCGTGATCGTCCGCAGCGGCATCTGTGTCCCATCACTGTATTTCAAGATATAATAATTACTATTACTGCTTTTTTAAGTTGGTAAACTGTCTTTATCCTTCTCGGGAATGTATAATTTAAGATGACAATAAATACCATCCCTTTTGCAACGGCGGGGAGAAAATTGTGTATCAGGGGAGGCATTTTCCGATCGGTTCTGCGGTCCACGGGAAACTGGACCGAACTGTTGGCGCAGGTCCCCGGTATATTTCCATCTAAGAAATGATCTGGGAGTTCCTTCATATCTCGGTATTCCTCCCATCTCACTAACTGTGAAACAAATTCTTCTCTACCGTTAAACGCTCGTTAGTGCGGAATTCTTGCCTTAATACTGTCATCCAACCGGATCAGCGTTTTGGTCCATTTGTTCGCTAAATGAGAGAGCGGTGCGCTCGAGCGAGGCATCCGCGGTCCAGCCGTTTCTCCAAGCCGCCACCAGGCGGCAGCACCGACCACGACCGCCGAGCTCCCACCGCGGCTGCCAGAAGAACTGACACGGCTGAAAAGACGACAGGTCTGACCGATGTGCGAGCTCCAGGCCAGTTACAGAGGGAACCGATCAGAGAAAGCAAGCTTCTCTTCCGCAAAGGAATGAGGGGTTAAAGGTGACGGTTACAAAATTCGTGTTTGTAGCGCACGGAGAGGCAGGCACGGCGCATTGCGAAAAAGTCCATTAATATAACCAATCGAAATAATCGGAGTAGGCAAAGCCACCGAAGTCTCGACTTGCTGTGATTCAGCGCTCTGTAATCGTTGAGGCTAAGAATTATATGCTTTCGAAAATGGGAGGTTTGAATTGAAGGTAAGCATCCAAAATAAATGACTGCGGGATGGTCTGGATTAATGGTGTCGTTTCCTGACCGAAAAGTGTCCAAGATGTGTCCAAGCCTATTCGACCGTTTCCCAAATTGGTGGTATTTGTGTTGTGCTAACCAATATTTTGGTAACCGAAAAAAATGGGACTGATTTAATAAAACCGAAAATGTGACCGATTTGGTAAGTTAGACTTATACAATTTTTGGACACTTCTTGGACACTTTTCGGTCAGAAAATGACATCATTAGTCTGGATGCATTCATTCACAGGAAGATACCTACTATGTCTATGCGATGCGATCGCATTTGAAGACATCTAGAGTCGTTTTATTCACAGGCATGTTCTCACTTCAGAGCGCAAGATGCAGCATACCGGAGAGGCACTTTGGTGTTCGACACTGGATGCTTCGACGGCCGTTTGTAACACGATGTGAGCCGGTTAGAAGGATGAACGGGCTCGTTAGCCGGTATTAATGGCCGTGTATTGGGTTTCAGCCGCTATTAACGCGCACGGGCCCGGCAGCAGGCCGCAGGGGAACCGTGTCACTGCGATAACTCAACAGCATCGTACATCTCTGCAGGCTCAGCTGGGAATTTCGCCGACTCAAACAGGGACATTTTACCAGCTCATTGATCAGTTGAAGCCCGTGGCATTCTATGTACATCTGGAGAACACACAAATGGAAGCATTGCATGGTACGCTGGCATTTCAGTCGTCTGCAAGTCAGTGATTTCATGCTGGGTGGACCAAAGACAGTGGTTGACGCAAATGGCCATGCGCCCCCATAACGTTTGACGTCGACCGAAAATTGACAGTTTCCTGACTAATAAAATATATAATAGGAGAATATTATACGTTGGAAAGTTGTTTTTCTATTAATATGAATGAGTAAGAGAGCGGAATCCGACAAGTTCTTAGAACTGTGGGATATTTTTGGTGGGATCTGGCTGCAATCCAACTTTGTACCGTTCTGGATTCGCGCTTGCTTCCATGACCAAGCAGCGCACCACCCAAAAGTGTGTTGAATTATAATTTATAAGTGTTCAACATGCTAACTCACAGTTTTATGGAAAAAACGTGCTAAAATATCCCAACAGCAACTGAGCAAGCGTGACAGGATTAAAATAAAAGTAAAGGAGCAGCTTGTTAAACACCTTCCACTAATTGGTCCTGTTCGCAGTTCCCAGGTGAAAGGACTTTATCGGCTCCACCATTGCCAATTTCTCAATGTTCTTTAGGATGATACCAGGTCAGCTGTGTCAGACAGCCGTTGACCTGACCGTGCAGTCACTGACCAGATATAGCTCTATATCCCTCTACTGGGCCGCCGACAGTCACCGTCTGACTCAGCTCGGTGGTGTGCCGGCGGTGTTTTTTGTTCTGGCCGGTTGGTTGGCGGGTCGTTGGCAGTCGGTGGCCGGTGCCGGCCCGGCCCCTGTCCCGGCCCCCGTCCCGGCCCAGCCCCGCGCATTACCCGCCGACAACA
Organism: Semibalanus balanoides; assembly: GCA_014673585.1. NCBI lineage: Eukaryota > Metazoa > Arthropoda > Thecostraca > Balanomorpha > Balanidae > Semibalanus > Semibalanus balanoides. The sequence continues at coordinate 53,439 of VOPJ01006639.1, read as the reverse complement.
GCCCATCATTAAGCCATCATATCATCAAAGAAGTGTAAAAATACCCAGCCATTATCCATAGAACAAGTGCAGCCCTGTAATCTGAATAATTAACTCCAAATACTTAATAATGGCTGGGCGATTATATTTTTATTGCCGTCTGGCGGCGTTATCCGAACAAGAGTGCCTGCCCAGACCAGCTGACAGCTGGTTAAGATGAGGTGAGGGCAGCTGAACTGACCAGCTGACAGCTGGTTAAGACGAGGTGAGGGCAGCTGACTGACGGCAACAGTAAACTGTGGACCAGGCTGAACTGACTAACAGTCCACTGTGGACAGCTGAACTGAACGACTGGTCCACTGTGGACAGCTGAACTGGACCACAAGCCATCTGTGTGACAAGCTGAACTGACCAACAGTTACTGTGAAGCAGCTTGAACTGACCAACAGTCCACTTGTGGACAGCTGAAGCTGAACGACTGTCCCTGATATGCGCGACTGAACTGACCACAGATCGCACTGTGGACAGGCTAAAACTGACTGAACAGTTTCACTGTGGACAGCTGAAGCTGACGGGCAGTCACTGTGGACAGCTGAACTGACCGTCAGTCCACTGTGGAACAGCTGAATGAACGGCAGTCCACTTGGCAGCTGAACATGACCAACTGTCCACTGTGGAACAGCTGAACTGACGGGCGATCGCACTGTGGACAGCTGAACTGACCGACCTGTCCACTGTGGACAAGGCTGTACTGACCGACAGTCGCAACTGTGTTTGACAGCTGAACTGACCAACATCCACTGTGGACAGCTGAACTGACGGGCAACCAGTCACTGTGGACAGCTGAAACTGAACAACAGTTAAGCTGTTGAACAGTCTGGAACTGACGCACAGTCTAACTGTTGACAGCTTACTGACGGGCAGTCCACTGTGGACAGCTGAATGACCGACTGTCCACTGTGGACAGCTGAAGGCTGACAATACAGTCCACTGTGGCAGCTGAAACTGAACTAACAGTCCACTGTGGGACAGCTAAGCTGACCGACTGTTTCAACTTTGTGGGACAGCTGAAGCTGACGCAAACAAGATCCCTGTGGACAGCTGAACGACCTAACAGTTAACTGTGGAACAGCTGAACTGACCCAATCAGTCCACTGGGACAGTGACTGACCGACTGTCCACTGTGGACAGCTGGAACTTGACCAACAGTCCACTGTGGACAGCTGAACTACTGACTTAAGCAAGTCCACTGTGGAAGTGAAGCGTGACGGGCAGTCCAGCTTGTGACAGTCTGAAAGCTGACCGGCAAGTCCACTGGTGGACAGCTGAACTGACGGGCAGTCCACTGTGGAGCAGCTGAACTGACCAACTGTCCACTGTGGACAGCGAAACTGACGGGCAGTCAACTGTGGAGCAGCTGAACTGACCGAGCATGTACACTGTGGACAGCTGAACTGACTCGACAGTCACTGTGGACAGCTGAACTGACCAACAGTCCACTGTGGACAGCTGAACTGACCAACAGTTAACTGTGAACAGCTGAACTGACCAACAGTCCACTGTGGACAGCTGAACTGACCGACTGTCCACTGTGGACAGCTGAACTGACGCGACTGTCCCTGTGGACAGCTGACTGGGGGAAAACCCCAAAAAAACCAGTTTTTTCCCCCCCATGTGGACCAGCGTGGAACTGGACCGGCAGTCCACTGTTGGACAGCTTGACTGCGGGCAGTCCACTGTGGATCAGCTGAACTGACCACAGTCCACTGTGGACAGGCTGAACTGACTAACAATCTACTGTTGACAGCTGAACTGACCAACAGTCCACTGTGGACAGCTGAACTGACCGGTGGCTTATTGGTTGCCCATTATATCTAAAAAGTATGCAACCATTATCCATTGCCTGCATTATGACTGTTTATTTGATATTGAGTCAAAATGTAAATATATACCGTTGTTAAAATCATCAATATACAAACACTGAACACTCTACTGAAATAAAATTAATTTGAGAGATGGTGCTGCCTCAACATGTCGGAAGACCAAGTCTGTATTGCTGATGGTAATTATATGTTTATCTAAATTTCATCAACCTAACACCCAGAGAAATCCAGATGTCAATATCTTGCCCGTTTTTCGATTCCCAGACCTGATCATAAAGTCATTTGTTTTTGTGACGAGTGCAATGGAAGACACGCCGCTTCTGTCAACCAGCTCTGGAAGCATGGCAGAAATCAGACTTATCTTGGCTCGGTCTCCTGTCATCACATTCAGGGTAGGTATGGAACGTTTCCAGGGTTGCGTCAGACAATTTGGATGGTCTGGGGTCCATCAAGGCACGTCTCGTCTGATTCAGTGGACATTGTATGCGTAAACGGTCTAATGACCATCAGTTCACAAGAACTATAAATCGCTTGCCACATTATGATCAACAAAACGAATGTGGTACGAGCTGACCTTTTCCTCCCGGGAATAAACTGTTTGATATGCAGGTTTTGATGATACAAAGATGATGGCATAACCTTTCTCCCAAGGGTTTATCCGCTGCTACTGCAATGTGACATAGTTTCGTCAGTACCTACTTATTTGATATAAAATTAATGAAAGACTGTGCAATATTGCTACTTCTAAAACGCTGCCAATGCCATTTTTTAAGCTGGTCGCGTAGATGTGCGAACATATATAGTGTCAGCCGACAACCATGTAGTAAAAGTTTCAGCAAACATTCATTCTAATTATCAAGCTGCAGTGCTCCGGGACAACATTACGTCATGTCAGCGGCGGATTTATATTTGTTTTCAGCGATTTCTTCAGATTTGCTCCAAAACAAATACTGGAATACATTCCCAGTTGTCCCAGATAATCAGATTACGTGTTTTTATGACTGTATTGGTTAAATATTGTTACAACAATATTGATAGTACATAGATCGAGTAACCGGTGCTAAAAATGGAAGAAATTAAATACTTAGGTACAAGTACTGCAAAAATAAGCGGAAAGCGGAAAAAATATTGTAGACCAGATAAGATGTTTACTTTGCAGGCTCACTACATCGTAGGTATTGCCGTGATTTGGGTTCCTGAGTCATTACCCAATGGCCAATCCTCTGTAAAAGTAGGTTTAGAATGCAAAGTTACAAGAGACAGTTAATCAAATAAATCGAACTTTTAAACTATATTATGCAACGCTATCTTGCAGCAGCCTGTCCTGCAGCCCCTTGGTCAGAAACATCCCTGCTCTCATCAGTGTTCGGCTGTATCTTCCCTCCATCTGTGAGGAGGGGGGGGGGGGGAAATCTGGACCGGACAGTGTGCGGGGTGCGGCTTGCCGCTTGAGGCGGACACAGGAGGGGACAAATTGGCCACCCATGACGGCCGCCGATAACTCGTCCGCTCCTAACGAGCTGCAGAGGGACAGGATGTCCCTTCCCGTCCGGCCGCCCCTACACACACAGTGGCCGGTGACCCTAACAAATTAGCCACCTCCCGCTGTCAGCCGGCGGCTCCGGTTTCCCCTGGTCCCTGGCCGCCACAGATCAGAGGTCAGGGGTCACTGCCGGCCTGCTCCCGCTGGCCGGCGGCCGGCGGCGACAACTGAGGAGACTTCCGGACGGGAGCGGGCTGTGGGCCGGTCGGTGGCCGCCGTCAGTGGTGCCGCCGAGCTCCGCAGAGCTGGTGTCGTGTGACACTGTGACTGGTGTCGTGTGACACTGTGACTGGTGTCGTGTGTCACTGTGACACAGCACCGACAGGAGCACCAGGCTTGTTAACTGGTGTCGCCGTCAGTGGTGCCGCCGAGCTCCGCAGAGCTGGTGTCGTGTGACACTGTGACACAGCACCGACAGCAGCACCAGGCTTGTTAACTGGTGCCGCCGTCAGTGGTGCCGCCGAGCTCCGCAGAGCTGGTGTCCTGTGACACTGTGACGCAGCACCGACAGGAGCACCAGGCTTGTTAACTGGTGTCGCCGGATCTAAATCAACACGGAGTTCGACTGGATTTCACTTCAAAAGCGCGCCGAAGTGCTCTGAAAGGAAAAAAAATACCTCTCAGGCGTGTATTCAGGGTTGGTAAAAAGTGCGATCATGATACATGGGCGCCGGAAAAAACGGCTTTCAAGTTTGCTCCGGGGCCAAATAGGCCATTCTGCTATATTTTTTTACTTTGAGAGTGAGAATACCTCAACATTTTGTGTTGTGAAAAGTGAAAACGTCATTTGATGGGTAAGAGTTTTAATATCGTTTTGCTGGGAATATAAGGCAGTGTGATCTGCTTCAGCTGCAATGCTCATGTCACGAGACCACTTTGTAGTTTGTTTTGGCCAGATTTGGTCGGGCACCACCGAATTCGTTTTTACCAGCCCTGCGTGTATTTAACAGTTTTCATTACTGCCTGCCTTTTCTTTTAAAAAAATGTATAATTTTAACGGACTATTTTGATTAAGCTCAATTAATTACAAAGAATTTGCAGTGCTACCATCCAAGGGCAGATCTAGCCGTTTTTTGTTGTTGTTGTGGGCTCATCTAGCTCTAGGGGTAATCTTTGTGGTGTGTTTCAATTTTTAAGCGGGGAAAGTAGCGGGACGTCAGCCATCAGCCAATTGTTGTTGACCGGGAGTATGGCAAACACCCAGTGAAAAATTGTTGACCATGGGGGGATAGAGCCTACCGTCAGCCACCTTACGTCAGGTCGTTGGGGGGGGGGCAGATATTATAATAGTTGCAGGACCTTTGAAAGGAGGATTCCTCCCCTTGGATCCGCCCCTGCTACCATCTGCATTTTGAAAGTGCATTTGCTATGAAGGGAGAAGTGCTTAGGCACTGTCTGATTATTGATGATTGATTAAGGCTATTTTAAAGCTCATGCTGGAGGGCGTTTAAAATTGTCACTTCAGGCTTTTGTAATTGCATCCTTTGCTTGTCAACTGATTTTCTTAAATGTAAAATAGAATGCAAAAATCGAAATTGAACAAGCGCTCTGATCAATGTGTCACCATGGTTTCAAAATTGCCAGGGACAAATCCAAGTGCACGTGTATGTGCTTTAAACCGCGCTTAAACGCTTAAACGCGACCGGGTTCTCAGCCGAACACCATTGACCGGGAGAATATTGTCCCCTCGTTAGGTATCTCCGGAACCAATGATCCCAGCGATACATGCAGGGCGGCGCTCGAAAGCTCACATTGAAACGCATCTGAATCATACTATTTTTTGGGGAATTGGGGTCACATATCAGATCAAGGTTGGGACGAAGGTAAAAATCGAGACATTTTAGTTTATGGACCATTACATTCCATCCAGAGCCTTTGATTGCGACCATGATAACACAAAGTGCCCCCAATCCCAAATGTATAATACACATCTCGATCTCAATTCTCACATGAGCTAAAAAGGAGATTTTTGGCAAAGGTCAAGGTCAAGGTCAGGTAACAAGAAGTCACTATCTGCAAAAGATTTTCTACTGTCATGCGACAAATTTTTGATGAGCTGTTTCATACGTAGAAGTCGATAGTGATAATCGTTTTACCATCTAAATTAGTTTAAGTGAAGTTAGTGTTAAGAGCAGATCAGTAGGGGAGAACGGGCAACGGGGCACGTTCTGTCACGGGGCACATTATGTCAGCGGGGTTTCCTCGTGAACTATCCACCGCAGGCTATATTGTTGTTTCGTAACATATGTCCTTTGTCATGCAGGGCCTAGTACTATCAAAGCAAACAACACACTATAACAATCCAATGGCTGCGACCAGATTGGCTCAATTTGAAAAAGTTTTTTTTTAACAGAAATCCAAACTTTTTTTAAGGGAAACAAAATTTGTGTTTTGGCCATTATAGATAATTGGATAGTGTATTCTTAATGCTTCATGGGCTGATAGGAATGGTCGAGGAACATTGGGCTGAGCGTCTATTCTGCACCCATTTCTCCCAAGTTATTCAGTAAAAACGATAAAGTGTAACTTGTTCGAGTGGGGCAGGTTCTGTCCACCCAATCTGGGGCAGGTTCTGTCATAACTGTTCATGATTCCTAGTTCGTTCGTTATAAACGACCATGAAATGATTTGCTTGTTGTTTACAATATGGTACAACCACTACAAGCGTTAAAAACGAATCGGGTGGTGCCGATGCAGTTCACGGGCGGCCAGAATTACGTTTAAACCTGCGGGCAATTCTTGCCCCCCATAGATCTCGGGAACCGCTAAGCCGATTTCGATGGGAAGAAAACCATTCGATTCGTCGTGACAAAATATGTATTTAGGTACCCCGAAATTGCTTTTTTATTCAAAAATGGGGGGCTAAGGGGCAACAAATTATGAAAAATTGGATGTTTTTGAAAGGTCATTGTAGCCATGTTATTCTACCGATTTGTATGCAAAAGGCGTTTTTGAGCTTCTAATGTCATAGTATTTAATGTATGAAAGGGAAAAGATCAAAATGCAAAATCCTAGGCGTACTCAGGGACTCTGATTCGTGCATGGATAACCAAGAAAAACGCAAAAATGCAGTGTTGATCGTATATAGCCGTCATTTTCATACCACTATGATGTGGCGATTTGAATAAACCCTCTCTCCCCTGCAGACGCCACAAACGACCGTTCTGTATAACAGGAAAAAGTGCCCATCAATGACAGAATTTGCCCCCATAGTTGACAGAACGTGCCCCGTATATGGGGCAGGTTTCTGTTTCAAATGAGTTGCATCGCCACATTACGACACTTGGTGTCGAAAACCAAACTAAGATACCACTTGAACTCCTTAAAAACGAATTTGAAGCATTGATGTATGTAACATATTGGAAAGTATCAATCACCAACTCTGAAAAGTGTGCCCGCCAGGGCCAATTAGCAAAAAAGTGACAGACCGTGCCCCGGTCTCCCCTACCAGGTTACAGATCTGGTCAAAATTTGAAATTGATAAATCTGTTAAAAAGGCATGTTTCTAGACCAGTTTTATCTCAGAAAAAGAGTCCTGTCATTTTTTGTCTTTATATTGTCACAGAAAGACAAAAACGCAATTTTAAAATATGACGTCATGACCTACCATACTTAGGAAGCCATAAGTAATTCGAAAATAGCGATATTATCTTGAAATTAAGTTACGTTATTTGTAATATGTGTTTCGCCGACATCTATTCCGGTTTTCAATACATTTGAAAATTTTGATTTTGTTATCATTTAATGCGTTTTTTGAATTTTATGGGGTCAAAAACAAACATTTTCACAAATCCGAAATAGCCATTTTGTATGCCGTGTTATTTCCTATCAATTGACGTTTTGTTTTGGATTTTAGTCAGAACATGGTCTTTGTACGGCCTGTTTAAGTTTAGCTGATTTTATCGTTAAACTCGAGTGTAGTGACGTCGCAAAATTTGTTATATCTAAGAAATTGATCGACGAAATTTGTTTCATTTTCACGCAGAAGATGTTAAATTTATGTGGTAGAAGCTCATCCATGGTAGAAGGTACCGAAAGTTTCACGTTGAAGGCGCCATTGCGTTTTGAGCTGTCACGAAAACTCGTCAGGGGGCAATATCCCCCCCCGCCGGTCAAGCGCGGGTTAGCATGGGACCATAACAGGGATGGCTAACATATTTCTAGGGACCAAGTCCCTAGTGTCCCCAGTGGAAGCGACGGCCGACACCCATGGCTTCTATTGACAAAATGTATGGGTGTTAAAAACTATCATGCAGTGTCTTGCAAACTGTGCACTGTGTAGGAAATCGGCATATTCGATCATCGCGCTGATTACGGCCGGCCAGCCAGTGCACTGACAGCCATTGCAGTGGCTGCGACGACGAGAGGCCAGATTCATTCTGAGCTTTCGATGCAGAAGTTGGCATTCGGTCCTCACGATTTCTGTTCATGATGTGCAAATTGTACATATAGCTTCAAAATCCTTTCGTTTAAATTAAATGTGCCATGTGTTCTAAAATATAAGCGAATAGCCATGCAGGGTTGCATGATGTATCCAATCTAATTTTGGCTTTATTTTTCCCCTCTGATTTAATATCCCCAGTAGCCTTTTGCTGAGGCCCAATTCCAAACAAATACGCCTTCGCAGTATTCCGTTTTCGCCTTTCTTCCACTGCGCCGTAGCTCGCTGCCGAGTCTGTCCAGCTGGGCGGTGTCGGCGGAATTCCATCACCCGCGGCCCGCCGCGGCCGGTCGGCGGTGGCTGCTGCGGGTGGAGGGCTCTCGTTACAGGCTGTTTTGCTGGACAGACCACCACACCGTGACCAGAGGTCCTGACTGGCGTCTGCCCGGCGCCACTGGACACGGATGGAGCACATCTCCCCTCTCCCCACCCCCCACACCTGCCTCCCTACCCCCTCAGTCCGGCGCTACCGCCGAGAGAGCTAGTCGGCAGCAGCGGCGAAGGGGAGCTCTCTCTGGGGTGCCGCCGCGTCAGGTTAGTGTCAGACAGACGGGACGTGTACATGTACAGAAGTACAGATGTACAGATGTCTGTCGCTGTCTCACTTCTGAGTTCGAGGGAGATAGCGAGATGTTACGCCTCATAGGCATTCACCACAGTCGGCCCTCTGAAAGGTGAACTGCAATCGCCACGGCAGTCAGCAGTAGCAGTTGCACCGTCTACAAGCGATCTGATGCTATCAGCGGCAGAGAGCGAATCTCGGGACCGTAGGGCGAAGGGCGTGCCATGCGCGCGATCTGGCTCAGGTGGGAGGACGCCCTAGCGTCCCCTGCATTCGCGCTTAACTGAGCGGCAGGCCAAACCTTATTTTTTACTTCCTTTAACCATTTTATGGTTGGATTGCTTTATTTCTGCAGAGCTTTACGCCACACCGTGCCAATTTTGTTTTACCATTTCTAAATCAGCCATGATAGTGAGACCTCTGACAAGATATAAACTGCTTATCGAGTTGCACGCATTTCAGCGTGTCAGTCTTGCATGACATAACTGTGCAGTGACTCTTGGGTCTATTATAACATTTCCGCCCCTGTAGCACAGTCGGGGAGCGGCTGGGCTTTTGACCGTCGCCAGGTGTGGCGGCCCGGTTCGAGCCGCTTCAGCGCTGTATTTGCCCTGACTGGGATGACCTGCAAGCCCGGTGGCAACCATTGCGCATGTCAGGTGACGTCAGAGGGTGTGTCCAGGTAAGTCGGCACGTACAACATTTCGCCTATAAACTCTCCGGACAACAGGAAGCGCGATCGGTTGGGGTCAGGGCCTGCGCAAGCAAGCGGTCTGCTTAGCGTGGTCTTGACCTTTGAAATACATCATTAAAAAACATTTGGCTGAATTTAAAAAAGGATCCTCAAGAACGGCGTATAGCACCACAACATTGTGAAAAGGCGTCCATGGATCGCTGATCAAGAGGCACCACTACGACTAAGGTCGTCTGGTCCCATTGATCGACGGATAGATGTTCCCCGCAGTGTCCCTCTCTCTCCCTGCAGTGTCCCTCTCTCTCCCCGCAGTGTCCCTCTATGTCCCCACAGTGTCTCTCTCTGTCCCTGCTGTGTCCCTCTCTGTCCCTGCAGTGTCCCTCTCTGTCCCTGCAGTGTCTCTCTCTGTCCCTATATGTCCCCACAGTGTCCCTCTCTGTTCCCGCAGTGTCCCTCTCTGTCCCCGCAGTGTCCCTCTCTGTCCCCGCAGTGTCCCTCTCTGTCCCCGTGGTGTCCCTCTCTGTCCCTACAGTGTCTCTCTCTGTCCCCGCAGTGTCCCTCTCTGTCCCTGCAGTGTCCCTCTCTCTCCCCGCAGTGTCCCTCTATGTCCCCACAGTGTCCCTCTCTGTCCCCGCAGTGTTCCGCTCTGTTCCCGCAGTGTCCCTCTCCGTCACCATAGTGTCCCTATCGGGTCCCCGCCCGTTTGACAGCCTGTTTCCGTGTTTGTTTGTGACGCCTCGGGGGGCGTCCGGCCGACATTTTCCGACCCGCTGCCCGTCACGCATTTGGCAGCAGCATTTCTCCGCCATTTTCCACATCATTTCTCGCAGCCGTCATAAGGCAGGCGCAATTTACCGCGCACTATTCATAACTCTGCGTCAATCCGTGGCATAACTGACGTCCTAATTAATTCCGTTTGCGGGGCGGCGGGCGGCGGGCGGTGCCTGCCGAGCTTCCGCTGGTGGCCGCCGCCGGAAGCGTGGCGCTGCCGTCGCGCCGTGTCGGTACCGGTTACCGTCTCCGTCCGGCCTGCTCCTCGTCACACTGATGCGCGCCGACGTCAATGTCTGCCGGGTGATGAGAAAATCACGGGGCTCGCGACAGGTGAGAATAAGCGTGTCGGCGCGGTGCCGCTCTGAAGTGGTGACCCGCTGACGGCCAGACAGCCGGAGGGAGGGAGCGGGAGCTGCCGCAGGGGAGGGCTGCTCGCGCCTGTGTTCTCCAGAGTGCCGCGCGAGTCTCGTCCGGTTTTTGCGGCGGCTTGCAGCAGCGAGGCGGTGCTGCAGGCGCAGCAAACAGCGGCAGGAAGCCATTACCGGGGCGGCCGGCTGGCTGAAACCCCGCCGGGCCGCCGCGTCGGCCATCGCAGGCCGCTGACAGAACGGCCGATACTACACCGTCAAACTCGGCCGAGACAAACTCACCAGCTCTCCAGCCAACACTCACCGTCCGGCTAACAGTCCCATCAACCACGTGCTATTCTGCTTCTCTAAGGAAGTGACTCGACCTCCGTCAGTCACATCTCATTCTGGACGCCGTCTCCGTCTCCGTCTCCGTTCTGTCTCCGTCCCGTCTCCGTCCCGTCTCCGTCTCATTATCCGTCTCATTATCCGTCTCCGTTCTGTCTCCGTCCCGTCTCCGTCCCGTCTCCGTCCCGTCTCCGTCTCCGTCTCCGTCTCCGTCTCCGTCTCCGTATCTCCGTCTCCGTTCTCCGTCTCCGTCTCCGTCTCCGTCTCATTATCCGTCTCATTATCCGGTCTCCATTATCCGTGCTCATTATTCCGTCTCCGTCTCCGTCTCCGTCTCCGTCTCCGTCTCCGTCTCCGTCTCCGTCTCCGTCTCCGTCTCCGTCTCCGCTGGCTGTACCCCCTTACAAGCGTTACCGGCTGTGTTACACACACTTCTCACCACACATAACACCGCCGGGACTCGAGGGGAGGGCACGGCTCGGCCGAGTGCCGTCGGTTTCCGCCCCGCTCCTGACGGATGACGGTGGCTCGCATTACTGCACAAACACGATTTGTCACAGGCCGCTCTGCCGGTGCTGACCCACGGTGACCTGAGGCTCCCGGACGGACTCGGCAGAGAGGTCGGCGCCAGGACGGCGCCGCCGGGTCGGACAGCGGAGCCACACGTAACGTGGTATTTGTCAATTGTCTGAGTACTGGATGCTATCAGTGGTGTACCCAGGATTCGCTTCAGGAAGGGGCAATTTTCGGTCGGGGGCACAAGGTAGCCCCACTAAAAAAAATCATCGAATTTGGCCCACTATATTTTTAGAGGGGCATTTTTTTTTTTTTTTTTTAATCATTAAAACATTATTTTTCAGGGGACCCCAGTTACATCCCCCCAAAAAATCGCCGTATAAGGCCGGCGAAATACGGCGCAATGGTGTGAGAGCACCGTGGGCACAGGCCTTATTTCGTGCACTGAGGCACTAGCAGGGGGCACAGGGTGCAAGTGCCCCCAATGGACCGACTTTTTCACTAAAAAATAATCGGCGACGTCCCTTTTTGCGACTTTTTGGGGGCCTTGCAAAATATAGTGGCCTAAATCCGTGAATATTTTTATTTTGGTGCCATTTTTTTCGGGGGGGCTTTGCTGAGGGGCGCCCCTTGGGATGCCGTCCCCCCTTGTCGAAGATCTGGCTGCGTCTCTGGCCGCACTAACCAAATGTGTGAGGTCCAGTTGATGATCCAAAGGCCTTGGTTGCTCTGCATCCGTGAAACCCCAGAGCCGCCTGAGGATAGAACTGACCTATAGAACCTCGGAAAAAATAACTGAAGTGCTCTGAATTCATTTAAGACCACGCTTTGCGTAGTCTTTAGATTGGAAATAGGGCCCTTTGGGTCCTTATTCCAAAGGGGGCACATGGGTCAAGGGGGCACGCACAGACCTTCAGGGGAGCAATTTCCCTTTTGTCCCCTCCCCTTTGTACGCCTATGACTCTGACCGCCTGAGGGGGCCCTCTTGCCACCTGAGAAGACACTCTGGCCGCCTGAGGTGGCACTCTGGTCGCCTTAGAGGGTACTCTGACCTCAAAAACCTCTGAAGAGCCTCTGATGTGCTCTTAACACTCAATAGACCACGCTTCGCGTGGTCTTTATAGAAAAATAGGGTTCTTCTGGCTTTATTCCAAAGGGGGCCCATCGGCCAAGGGGGCACGCACGGGCCTTCAGGGGGGGGGGCAATTAACCCTTTTGCCCCCCCTGGGTACGCCTATGGATGCTATACAGTATACATATGTCCCTTCAGCATTGGCATTTCGAGAGGCATGCAAACAATAGGTACAGACTACAGAGTATGGTAATCAAGCAATGGAGCTTGTTTTGACGTGATTTTGGCACTTCTATTTTTAATGCCGGCGCCGTGATGTTATTTGTTCATGGCGGCAAAATTCCAGTTCCGTTACTTAGGTTATCCCATGGAACACCCTGTTAGCTACAGTCAGCTCCCCTCAGCTACCGTCAGCTCCCCTTAGCTCCCGTCAGCTCCCATCAGCTCCCGTCAGCTCCCGTCAGCTCCCCTCAGCTCCCGTCAGCTCTCGTAAGCTCCCCTCAGCTCCAATCAGCTCCCCTCAGCTCCCCTCAGCTCCCCTCAGCTTCCCTCAGCTCCCCTCAGCTCCCCTCAGCTCCCCTTCAGCTCCCCTCAGCGCCCCTCGGCTCCCATCGGCTCCCCTCAGCTCCCCTCAGCTCCCCTCAGCTCCCCTCAGCTCCCCTCAGCTCCCCTCAGCTCCCCTCAGCTCCCGTCAGCTCCCGTCAGCTCCCCCCTCAGCTCCCCTCAGCTCCCCTCAGCTCCCCTCAGTCAGCTCCCCTCAGCTCCCGTCAGCTCTCGTAAGCTCCTGTCATCCCCTGTCAGATTCTGTCATCTCCTGTCAGCTTCTACTTCCGTCAACTCCAGTCATCTCCTTCAGTTCCTGACGTTTATGTCAGCTCCTGTCGGCTCCTGTCGGCTCATGCCATGTCCCGTCAGCTCATGTTAGCTCCTGTCAACTTATCTCCCGTCATCTCCTGACAGCTTTTATCCACTCCTGTCAGCTTTTATCAGCTCCTGTTAGCTTCTGTCAACTCCTACCAGATCCCGTCATCTCCTGTCAGCTTCTGTCAGCTCCTGTCAGCTTCTGTCAGCTTCTGTCAGCTTCTGTCATCTTCTCCAGCCCTGTCAGTTCCTTCAGCTCCTGTCAGTTCACTCAGCTCCCGTCAGCTCCCGCCAGCTCCCGCCAGCTCCCGCCAGCTCCCGCCAGCTCCCGCCAGCTCCCGCCAGCTCCCCTCAGCTCCCCTCAGCTCCCCTCAGCTCCTGTCAGCTCCTGTCAGCTCCTGTCAGCTCCTGTCAGCTCCTGTCAGCTCCTGTCAGCTCCTGCCAGCTCCCCTCAGCTCCCGTCATCTCCCGTCAGCTCCGTTGGTGGTTCTCTGTGGACCGGGCGATATAAGGCGATGTCGGCAGCCCGCCGCTGGCCTCGTGCCGCCATGTTTCCACACCACCACGACGCCATTATCATTATCCAATCGCTTAGCGTGGCTTTCGGCGACGATCCCCGGATTTATCTTTATGAACCGGCGCTACTTTGTTATGGAGGTATAATGGCTTCATATGCGGGCCCCCGTCGCGCGGCAGGCTTTACCGCAGAAATAATATGAATAAACGACGCGTCCTGAAAGATTCATAATTGCCTAACTTGCTCCATATGCCAAGCCGGTGCCTGAATGTTTCCCTTAATGACATAATGAATATAGATGCTTTTCTGCGAGGAATGGAGTGACGATAAAGTTTGCTGCTTTAAGACGTGTGAGCCATTAAAGGCGAGAGATTTTCGCTGGCGCTGGTCCATTGTAACGAGGCTTCCACGCAGGGAACGTTATTAATAAAGTTGGTCGCTTTATTCTGCGTGCTGGTTAATTGGACACGTGTTAGATCTTTATGGAATAATGAGGATCTATGTGGCTTAGATGTCTCATCAAATGAAAATTTATGTTCAATCTGTTATGTTTTAGTTGTAAGTCTCTCGCCAGTCGCCATATTAATTTACGTTTGGAAACATAGGAGTTATATTTTCTGATAACTGAGTCGATTGCAAGATATGTTGTTTAATTGATCTGCTAGCACATGCATTGATGTGGTGAATGGATACCTTCGTCCAGGAGACACGCTCTGGTCTCCGTCCAGGCAGCCCGCTCTGACTTGGCTAGGTCTCGAGGGTTCATTCTGGTTTGTAGTGGGCCGATTCTGGTTTGTAGAGGCCCATTTTGGCTGGTGAAGAGGGACGCCTTTGAACAGGAGCCACGACTTTGAAATTGGGCGACAGGATCCAGGGTAGCCAAGTGGTATGCTGTCAGGCTGTCAGCGGAAAGCTGTTGAGCGGGAGTGGGGGAGGAGAGGGGAGGGTAGGGATCAAGTCCATGCCTTGAAATTATTTCCCTGCTTCGTCCAGTGTCCAGTGCACACTGTTGTAAGGCGGACAAGAAATTAGGATATAGTTGAATAGATCTCAGCAACTGTCCAATTCCAAATTTCCATAGGATCCCAGTAAACATGCCGACGTCGCACATAAGGATAAATCGGTGTTATGGGTGGCCATAATTGTCATATTTGACTTTCACCAATATACAGTTTTGAACATCAAATATGCTAGTAAAATGTCCAATTAGCCTAAAACTTAATACAAAATAGGACCATTCGGAAATAGGAAGATCTAATTAAGGCGCCTGAAACAGCTGTGCTCGATCCGTGTTTCAGTAGGACATTTGTCTGGAAAATAGTGTGATATTATGTCCATACTCCACAAAATTTTTATCCGAGAATCTGCAACTTCTGGAAAGGTTAATGGTCTGACAACCTTGCTGATACTTAAAATTAAGACTGTATGTTTTCTAAATTACAACATGTTATATCATGCATTTTATAAGTGATCTCAGTATCATCTAGCTAAAAAAGGTCAGCAGAAAAATTGCACCACAGGCACCAAGAAGTTGACCCCTCCTAAGTTATTCCCTCATTACCTGATGCTCATTGATATAGAGTTGTTTTGCTTCACTTGCGACCGGGCTCCAGAAGGTTTTTATCTCAGTTTGTACCTTCATTTTGGCCTCAAATGGCAAATGGGCCAAATTAAGACACTGCAACAAGTGAAGAACACTCTCATCGCTTGCACTCTTGGTTAAAAATTGGTTTATGAAATGATCGTGGGCCCCATTGGTGGATCTAGGATTTAGTTTTTGTCGTCATAAGGGGTTTTTGTCTTTGTCGTCTTCATCACCCCGAAAAAGTTCATCAAAATGAAAAACTCATCGGATTTCGCTCCCTAATGCATTGCTAAACGTTTTAAAATCACTTTCCTTAGTAAAAAATGCGTAGATGTTGCGCAGATGACCTAAAATCGATTTCCGCATATGATGGGTGAAAAATTGAGTTCATACTTTTAACAGAGGCGGCTCTATGACCAGATTTTGGTAGGCTTTTTCGGCGACATTTAGCAATAACACGGAGATGCGTTCTTCATAGCTTTTCTCTAACTTAATTAAGTATGAAAGGGTTGCAAATGTTCATTTTGATTGAATAAAGTTCAAACGAGTTGTTTCTATTGAAATACCACAACTATTGCACGGCAGAGGCGGTTTCAGGGATTAAAGAGCGAAGTTTTCAGAAATATGAAACTTGGCTGCAGCATTAGAGCGAATTTATGGAAATTTATAAACTATTGAAGCATCAAGAGAATATTAATACCTCCAATTTGCATAATTTATCTCATATAGACTCCAGGGGCGTGTACAGAAGCAGGAAAGGGGTGACTAACATAATGATACATATGTCACAAATACCGGCCGTATAAAAAGATATATCTTAACTATATATGGCACATTTGCAAGAGATAATAAAATAATGTTGCAGTGGCCTCTCAGGAATCGAACAAATTCATTATTATTGAAAGAAACTAAGATCTGGCGCCCACATGACATAATATACATGCATTTAGATGAAAACGCGCACCAGAGATACTCTACGAACGATAAGGGATTAAGTGACTCACGGGCGTGTAAGAAGTGGATAACCCAAAGTTAATTGAAGTCGCAATTAAAGATTCATGTTTTGACTAGTAGCACTAGAGAAACGGAAATTATCTCCTAGCAAAGGCTACTCCAACTAATATGATCTGGACACGCCTATGATAAGTTAAAACATATAACGACTATATTGTGCTTAGGAACTCTTATTATATTGTTTGCATCAACTTGCCCCTGGTTGTAATATTGCTTTATTTTCCCTCCCCTTTTATCTTAACCTGGCACCGGCTATGAAAAAAATATGCTTAAAACCTGTTTGGCTGATTCACAGAAAAGCACAATCAATTATTCAAAGAAATTATAAACCACAAAAAATTGTTCACAGCATTTTTCACCTCCTTCCCAATTAGTGAACCTGCCTATTAATTTTAATCTACAAACAACAACCATCATAGTCAATCTTCAATTCAATCTCTATTGATCCCATCACTTGCGTTAAAATCGGTCAAAAGACCTGGCGTCTGTATTGAGTAAAAAATACCTATTAAATTTTGCGTTTTTGCCCCCTATTCAATATTTTGACAATTAATTACATCTGCAACTGCATACAAACGTTCGAACTTTGGATTAAAATACCCTATTTATAATACTTTTCAGCACAAAATGCGTATCCATCATTATCTTCGAACGCATTTGTAGGATGTCACGAGCACCATAGGCAGAATAATAACTCCCCATTGTATTACTCCCAGTGACGCCTCTGATATTATGATACTCTGTTTATACTCGGAATAGGATGCACGAGGAAGATGCCTATTGAATGTTTTTTTTTATTTTTAGAAATCCGTTCACAACTGAACATGACATCACATTTTTCCAGAAAAAGTAATTATGGACACCCAAAAGATCGATTTATCCTTATGTGCGTCGGGCTGATGACGGCTACACATCGGATGTGTCCGTGTGTGCTGCGATCAAGCCGAGGTCTAGCCGACATAGTTGCCTGGTCTGAGATGATTACCCGAGCCCAGCCTGGTATGTCGCTGGGCGTCGGCCAGCGCTGTTGACTCTGAACACGCTCCCGACGCGTAGCCGATGTTACCCGGACATCGGAGCGACGTCGACCCGATGATCGAGATGGTTTACCGGGCTCAACCACCTGCGACATCGGAGTGACGTCGACCCGATGATCGAGATGGTTTACCGAGCTCAACCACCTGCGATATTGGGCCGATGTCGGCCCGATGTCGGCATGCCGAGTTGGTTTTCGTGCCGAGACTCCGATGTCGGGCCGATGTCTATACTGTTTGGTTGTGAGACTCTCCTGCCGAATATATATATATATATATATATATATATATATATATATATATATCCGGCAGGAGAGTATAATAGTATAAATTCAGCAGGAGAGAGTATTTTTTTCCTTTTGTGTTTTTTCCCGTCATTCAGCGCTGTGTCGAAAAATTCAGTAGAGTTCAACAAGCTTCATGGATGCATTCGTCACTGCCCACTGACAATAGTAGGTATACCCATGCTAGTTATGTAAGCAATGCTGAGATAAGCAGCACATTTGTGCTGGTGACATTTATTAATATATAAACAATCATTTTGCTATATAAGTTTTTGCGTTCTTCTTTTGACGCACCCAACACTAGTCACCAGTAGTGAGCACAGCTAAACGAAAAGTTAGCTTCGCTATCCGCTAAGACGCTAACTAAAAAAAGATGAGGGTCTGATCCCCGGAATGGAGGTCAACTTCGAGGTCAAACGACGGGGTACCATCACTACCACATAACGTTCAGAAATTATTGCCGGATCCTCTTCAAAGTGGTTTGGAAAGGAGCTGGCATTGGCAATAAACTCGGAACGTTATGCGGTAGGTACTACACCTTTTTNACTCAGGTGGGTGTGGCTACTCTCTTCCGCCGCGCCGCCGCGGGCGACACCTGACGCGCCAGCACGCGACAAGCCGACACGCGACTCGCCGGACTCGCCCGCCGTCTGCGTCGCGCTGGGTTTCTTTGTCCGCTAATTTTGGCCGCCGTTGCGGATAGTCCTGTCGCAGACGACGCACGGCCTGCGTCGCCGCTGTCGACGGCGAGAAATGTTGCGCTGGAGCGACGTGCGCGGCGCGGTGTCGCGTGCCAGCGGCGGCGCCGGTCGGTGCGCCGCGTTCCTCATCTGTCACGAGTGTCGTCCGCGTCGGTCGCCTCCTGTTCCGATGTTTGTCAGTGGTGCTCGGTCGGCGTCGAGGTGTCGGTGACGACGAGCTTGTGTTTCAGCACCCGGCTGATGTGACGACGACTCAACGACGAACTGACGACGACTCCGACGGACGGCAAACGCCTCCGACCGACGATGAGCAGCCCCGCGAGTGACCCGAGTGACCCCAGCGGACCGGCGACAGTGACCCGGCCTGACCGGAGGTCACTGAAGGTCCGCACCGCCGACCTCAGCTCCGCAGAGGCAACCGCCCTCGAGCGTGAGCGATGGATGAGACGCATCCATAAAGTGAAAGAGAGGTGAGTTCTGATTCTGACAATGTACACTACTTACTGTTATAGCCCGAATTTACAACGCTTGCTTTGTGACTGATTTTTCCAATAACACTGAATATTTAAGAATTGTTTTCATTTCTTGCATTGCTCTATCGATATCCAAAAGCCATTGATAACTTTTAAGCCGGAGTGGTTTCATCACCTTTAACTCAAATACATTAAAATCATTTTCCACATACCGCAACTGATTTCGGTCCACCGAGCAAGTGCCACAGGGCACAAAGGCGCCTACTCATTCCGCTGATGCGTTCCTGACATCGCGTGCCCATAAACCCGTAACCCTGATCACGAACTGGCTCGGCAGGAACGAGGCGGAACACCAGAGGGTGCTGCGGGACCAGCGGGAGCAGCTCAACCGGCTACACGACGTGCAGCTGCGGCGCATGCGCCGTGACCACGAGGATGACCTGCGCCGGGTCCGCATGGAGGCCAGGTGGGTTTGGCAGCGCCGGCGTCGGCGGCGCCCTGTGATGTTGTGCATGTTGTTCATGGCTGGGCCAGACATGGCGGGCAGGTGCACCGAGGGCGTAGTGAGCTAGTTAGGTCTTCCGGCCGGATCCAAACTGGCTGACTGATCCTGACTGAGAGATGCCAGAGGCTGTGCTGCCAGATTTCGAGCCAATTCGTCTTTGAGGGGTGACGTGGCAAATGACGGCGGATGAAAGGCCGTGACGAATGCTCAGTAAACCATGGGAGGATATGTATCCATGTAAAGACGAATATGGATGTAGCTCAAAGCGACAGCTTCAAAGACTTGAAAGCTTTCGACGGTCTTCAAACTGTTTTTGTCTTCTTTGTCTTGCTTGAACTGCTGCGTAGTACTGGGAAGTTTGTTTGGGCTTGGCCGGTGGCCCGGAAACTGTTTGGTTTTGTCGTGATGTATTTAGGGCACGCGCTCAAGCATAGGGATTTGGGGAGCCTTCACTTTTCTTTTGTGCAGATGTGTCGGCTGAAAGTTTAGCAAGCTTTAACCCGCGCTCCGGTGGGCCTCCGAGACAACTTCGCCATGCGAAGGGATTCAAAATGATAACTCGAAAAGTTAAGGGGGGCTAAAAAGACGCAGGAAAATGTTCGAAATCTCTCTGCATGGAAATTCGAAATATTTTAGGGTAGGTTGGCTCAGTTCAATATTGAGGTCACCAGAGGTCATCAAAGGTCAAATTTTCCAGTTTTAGGACTTTGCTTCCAACTTCCCCAAATATCTCGGGAACTATGATAACTAGGAACAAACATAACAAATCAATCGAAAACTCTGGAAAAAATTAAATAAATGCATGTGTCGAAAACATTTATCTCAGGGCTCAGGCCAATCAAGTCAATCAGATCTCAAGCTTCAGAGTTCATAAAAAATCAAAAATCGCATTTTTGATACAACTTGTTTTCCTGAATAGCCGTTTATCTAAAAGCGATAGAGCAATGATTTTAACACATTCGTGCTTTTCTCACCGAGGCCCTTTGAAACATATTTATGGTTACCTGGTTAGATCAACTTTAAATTTTACCTCAGGTCAAGGTCATGTTGTGACCCAGGTAGGACCCCATACTGCATATGGGGAGCCGCAGCCAGAAGAGATAATTACAGTGGTGTCATCCGCTCGTCTCTCTTTATTCTATCAACATTTATTAGCAAATCATTGCTGATGACCTCAGATGACCTTGCAGAGATCATTGAGCAACAATTGCACCTTGGGTCATCAAGAATAAGCTAAAATAACATGGTTTTGACAGAATCGACCTGATTCAATGCATGTTGTCCAAACAGGAAGCAATTGTATATTTTTCCGTTCACTTATAACGGGAAGTCAGTAAATTGACCTGACCTTAGGTCACCGATGCAGAAAAATAATCCGATGCACAGTAATATTGTAAGTACTCATAACCTTATGAAATCCTGCAAGTTTCAAATATATCTGACAAAGAGAGTGGCCTTGGCACGATCACAAACATTTTGGAAGGCAAGGTCACTTGACGACTGATGTGACCTGGTGACCTGACCTGAGATGACCTGTGATCAAAACTTAAAAAAGTGTGGGCAATTGATGCTCGAAGAACAGCACAAAATTTGGCGGCGCTGCGTGCCGACGTTTTCCCGCTATTCTGAAAAACCTTAGGGGTGGTCAAAATGACTTCCACCAGGGCGAGGGTTAACCCGGCATTGACTGAGGGGCGTTTAACGCCCCCCCCCCCTGCCGTTTTTTTGTCATAACTAAAAAACGATTACGGCTATCAATAGGCCTGTTTACACCGCACTAAATATATTCCGCGGAAAATTTTCCACAATCGCGGACAAGCCATAATTTGATCTCGTCGGCATAGCGCAGGCAAACGAACGCGAGCAGACACGCGTAAGAAAGTAAATAGGAAAACTGTACCCAAAAATGTAGAAAATACGGCCGAAAATGTACAAAGAATATCCGTGGAAAATTTTCCGCGGAATATATTTAGTGCGGTGTAAACACGCCTATCGTGAAATTTCGGGTACCTTATTGTCCATTAATTGTACGTCTTCTGTGCAAAAATGAAGCAATTTTGTATATATTTTTTAGATAGCCAATTTAGTGACGTCACTACACGCGGTTTTTACACATAAATCAGTTAAACTTTCACAGACCGTACACAGGCAACAAAATAAACAAAATGCAGTCCAAAAACTGATGAATATTGCAAATAACAAGGGCTAAAGAACGTGAATTTCGAATTTTCAATTTCTTTGATTTATGATCCGCAAAATTAAAAATGAAAGAAAAATGCCTATAAAATAAAGATTTTCAAAGAAATTAAAAACAGAAAATATGTCAGAGAACTATATCAAAAAAACTTACATACCAAATTTCAAAATTATATCTTTATTTTTGGCTAAGTGATCGCATTTACAGTGCTGGTTACTCATGACGTCATATTTTGACATAACGTTTTTTGGCTTTTCTTGACAAGACACAGAAAAGAAAAAAAAACTACATCACTCTATTTCTGAGGTCTAGAAACATTACTTTTTGGTTTATATTTATCAATTAAAAAAACAGACAAAAATACATTTATTTGTCTTTAACTACCTTTACTTCATATACATTAAGTTTGGTGGTCAAATGATCTATCGCTATCAATGCGTCACTATCGCTTTCCATGCGTAAAATGATCCATAAAACATGTGTTGCATAGCTTTCGTAGATATTTTGCGTATAGTGACCTTTTGTGACCTGACCTTGACATTTGATCTTTGCCAATAATCTCACTTTCGATCATGCGGGATGTGTATCATACGTTTAATAGACCTTTTGGTGATCATGGTCGCAATCGAAGGCTTTGGATGAAAAGTTATGGATCATACACAAAAAATAAATTTATTTGACCTTTGACCTGACCGTGACCTGACATGTGGACCTCAATTTGAGATTTTCGAAGGTGACGATTTGCTCAATTGTAAGCGCTTTCGAATGCCGCATTGTTCGTCTCCTGCGATCATTGGTTCGGAAGATAATCAGGGGCGTTTAACGCCCCTCCCCTCAGTCAATGGTGTTCAGATCAGACCCCATTCAATGCCGGGTTGGATATCATAATTTATATTATGTATTGTCTTAGATCTCATACTCGGGGAGAGTTGGTTAAAAATTAACATACATAACCTC
Organism: Semibalanus balanoides; assembly: GCA_014673585.1. Lineage (NCBI taxonomy): Eukaryota > Metazoa > Arthropoda > Thecostraca > Balanomorpha > Balanidae > Semibalanus > Semibalanus balanoides. The sequence continues at coordinate 31,152 of VOPJ01006639.1, read as the reverse complement.
CTGAATTAACTTTAACGCTATAGTATGAAAAGAGACATCAATCCTTACGTTACAACATTTCCAGACAGAATAAAAAACATCCATAAATAATTACACTAACGTTTGTTTGGATTTGGTCCCTAAATATCTTGCATTTGGAGCCTTGATTCACTCTTCCGGGTTCTCTCCGCTGTGTACCGAACTTGTCACAACCTGTCACATCACACATCAGCAAGGATTATTAATCGTACTTTCTTGCCCGACGGTGAACAGAGCTAATTTAGTCGGTCCTCAAAGCCACACAAAGGTAGCGACCTGGCTTCGCTCCAGGTTTACTCCGAGTTGATATCCTCCAGCTGCCAACACCGTGGGGTGCGACCCATGGAGTGCAACCGGGTGCACTGCATACAGTCGCCAACGTCCAATTAAAAAACAGGCCCGTCTCCACCACCCGGAGCGCGTCGCGTTGGGCTGACACGGGCACAACTGTCACTGAGATCAGAGTTGTCGCTAAGTTGCCAAACGGTCAGCTGTCACCGCCTGTCCATGTGCTGTCAGACCACCTGTCCATCTGCTGTCAGGCAGACCGGACCGGGTCAGACCGGGTCAGTGCGTCAGTCCGCTCTGATGAAAAATGGCCGCGGATGATGGACGACGGTGCGTTCTGCGTAGGAGCGGATACCAGTGCGCGTGTTTTGATTGGATGATTGCCGAGAGGGCGGGCAATGGAGGGGAGCGCACGGAGCGACGTAGGGGCGAGGGGAAAGACAGACCATTAATGTGAGTGGGAGATGATCGAAACAAATGGGCGAAATGAACACATGGGAGTTCGCAGAACGTGAAGATCGTACCTCACTGCGAGTGTCTGGTCGAAGGCGAAATACAAACCATGACGTTTATTTTTACAGCTTTAATAGACTCTAAAGACCACGAAGACGGTAGCTAAAAGACGTTTCCGAAAACAAAAGATTGACACAATACTTCTCACGTTCCCTCACCAGCATAGTTACCTGTTACCCACTCGAGAGTTAGCACAGCCAAGCGAGCCTCCCTTAGGATCGTGCACCAGCACGTTCGCAACAGAATATGTGTCATGCGGACAACACGATACCAGGATACCTGCTGGGTGTGAGGTGTTTCTGAAATGACTCCTCGCGATGACTCCACTCGATGACTCATGATTCCGTTCGGTGCCGCGGAGAGAGGAGACCATTGTCAGTTGCGCAACAGGTCACCACAATCGTCATCAGCAGCAGGTGTTAGTAGTATGCCCGACTATTGCTCACGTTCGGGCCATTGGCCAGTGGCCATGTCAGTTCATCGTTCTGAATCGAAAGCTGATGGGATTTCAGAGCAGTTTTTATGCACAGAAATGCATCTAGTTGTTACATAGTTGGATGCATATTTGTTGTACATAAAATCCCATTATCTCTGGTCATAAATCACTCCGAATTCCGTCCTGTTGTTGAACAGACGGCTTGCTGTGACGGTTTCTCGACTTACAAAGTAGCACAGGCTCGCTATATTGGCTCCACTGCGAGCACTAAACTAATAAACATACATATTTAAGTTTGAATTCGCGCGCCAAGATCCGCACGGTTGTACGGTAAATAGAGCGATGGTCTGTGGCGAGACGGTGATGGGCCGGATGCCAGCCGTCAGACAGCGGCGAATGGCAGCGCGCAGGCCTAGCCACGACTGCGATACAGTGTTTCTGTTATATGCATGTTTTTATGCCATGAGGAAGCTATTCATATTTTTTATTTATACTTTTGAACTTTGGGTAGTTACATTTTTGCATATTCAAGTACAAAATAGGAAGAAGAAAAAAAAACATTATCGAGCAGTGATGCTGCACTCAAGTAATCTTCATTAGTGGTTAGTTTTCGTTATATCAAAAATGCAAATGCTGTATTAAATAAAACATTTGGGTCGGTTACTTCCCGCTGAGCGAGAACCGTAACCGGGGAGCTCCTGGAGGTAGAAAGCAGCCAGGCGGGCCGCGGGGGACCATTACCCCACCCCCTTTTGGATACAGTGGATTTAGATGACCCGGGTAATTTGGTGTCATCTAATTGACCTCCAAAAATCTGCAGAGGGGTTCTGAAACATGACGAGAACTTTTGCCACCTCAAATGCAAACCCTGGTGGATGGCGCAAAACCGCCGGAGCAAGGGAGAGGCAGTGGAGATGTGCTCGGCAATAAATGCTTTTCGACCTTTCACATATCTATCGACAAAATTACATTTAGTATACAAAAAATCTTCACATGTCAAAAATAAATTTCGACATTAATTCCTTTCGGCCTTTTGACACGTGGTCGTAAAATCTAAATGCTTTTTGCCGAATGCCAGATTTGGCAAAAAAGACATTTCGATTTTTCATATTTCGGCTAAGTGACATTTCGGCAGAAAAGATGTCGACCTTATCACGTGTCGTAAAATTACATTGGGCAAAAAGCATTTCGATTTTTGTCTCGCATTTCGAAAAAATGTCATGTCGGCAAAAATACATTTTGATCTTTTGACGCGTCGGCAAAAGGGCATTTTGACAGTTCTACCATTCGCCATTTTGCTTTCGGCGTATTCACATTTCGGTAAAAAGACATATCGTCAATAAAGTGTCCTTCGATAATCCGCATTCGGCAAAACAGGCATTCAGCAAAATGACATTCGCCATTTTGTCCGGAAACCACTTTCAGACCCTTATGTCCCATCTACGTTGACATCTAAATCACATTACTCATCTTCCACAAGTCATCAGGTCTGCCATAGTAACAACAACATACGTCGGCCCTCAGCGGCCGGCGCACGCCCCTCAACCCGATCTGAGCTGGGGGCTCAGATTTCGCCGCGGGCTGTGACCACTCGGTGTCGGGTGTTCGGTTGGCTCAGTAAGATCGCCACGCGCCGACCACGCGCCGCTTCAGCGGAGGCAGTTATGATATCCTTGTTAATTACGATATTCTTGCCAGCGCGCTGAGAAGACCACCACGCGCCGCTTTGAACGCAGGGTGTCCGTTTCGGGTGGGGCCGGTAAGATGAGGAAGCGTCGGACAATGAAGGACGCTGAGTGAGCACTGAGAGCCGCGCAGAGCTCCCACCGAGCTGCAGCTGCTGGCCGCGCCTGCTGCAGGCAGTCTGCTTCAATTTCAAACGGCCGTCGTGAGTCACCTTGGACGGAGGGGAGGGGTCAGGGGGTCAACTGATCCTGGCGGGATGGCGACGAACGTTGTGGAGGTTCGCCGGCGGCGCCCGGCCGGTCGGCCCATCCCGGGCGGTACCGATGAGAGATGGGCTGCACCAAGGCGATATATATAGGCTGCACGGTCGAGGAGGAGGGGGAGGAGGGGGGGGGGCGGAAGTGAGGCAGCAGACCGATACGCGGATGGACAGATGATGGCATGGTGATGGTGATGGTGATATATGGTGTTATTTCAGCTAGTGCTGTTGATGTCACTGCCGTCGCGCATTGGTGACACAATTCGATAAGAAATGTTCGTCAAATCGCCCAGTTCCGATATTTTATTTAGTTGAGTTTTGACAAATGGACACTAGCTTTAAACCCATTGGTGGCTAAAATACAAATTTCGTCAGATCCTGTTTCAGGAACATTTTACTGAGCATGCGTGTCACTAATAGAACACATTTTTTGCAAATCGCAATGAAACGAACTATTTCTATAGAAATGTACGCACATTACACAATCCATGGTAGACACTAATTCACAGACTAATTACTTTCTAGTATTTTTTAAGACTGGTGTTATATAAGCTTACAACATAAATGATAACCAAGTTAGCAAAACCATTTATCATCAACAGATCGTGCCGTGCTCATTGACCATGACACGGAAACGTAACCATGCCCCGACTTTAAACGGGATGAGATAGCTCAGCTTACTACTAGTATTACACAGGTGAAGAGATTAACCACTAACAGCACTATCAACTTTGAACTCTACCTCGTTCATTCGTTCAATGCTCGCTCCAGCTTATTATCCGCCCAGCTATTGTCCAAGTATAACACACATGATTGACGAGCCCTTCGAATTCTTAGTGGTGGCTTACCACGGTAGAATAACATTATTCGGAGATGGATATGATGCTTGATGAGCTTGATTAGACATGCTGGTGGTTACTATGCCGTGACTGTTCTTCATTAATAATCTATTTGTATACATCTATCGAGTGATTTACTAGACAAATGCGGCCCGATGCAAGGGCGGCGCCACCTTCCGAAAGTGGAGGGGGAGGGGGGGACGTAGGCATTTTGAAGTCGATTCTTTATATGCAACGTCCATAGACGTAATGTTAAAATCCGAAAATGTTGAGGGGAAGCGTCACCCCCGTTCTTCCTTTGGCGCCGCCATTGGCCCAATAGCATGTAAGGTTGGTAATTATAACATTGCTTTATGGCCATAAATATTGTAACAAAGGAAGGCAATTATGCTGAGCGTAAAGCAAACTACCGTGGCTTGTCGTGAGCGCCACGTAGATTCCGACTTAGTGACAGCGTTCAGACGACTTTGCTTGTATTATCCAGTGAGCTAATAACATCGAACCTTATCGATAACCAGCAGCATTGCTATACGCATTAATCCGTATAGTATTTTACCAGTGGAGCAAAGCTATCAGCTGACTACAGTTCTCTCTCGGAGTCGGCCTCTTTGTGCAACCTTCGCTGTGAGCTGCGACCAGTAGGTACCGGTGGTGATGTGGTGACCTTGGCTAGTATGATGCTGCTCACGCCCCACGTTAGCTTGTTTGTAGCCACCGCAAATATTTACCTCTTGAGTTCTGGATAGTGTAGAGCTCAGCATTTCAAGCCGTAATCATGTCCCACTTACTCACTATGACTTCAAAAACAAGTCGTGTTGTGGCTCGGGAACCTGGTTATGCTGTCGCGTTGAGGCGGCCTCATAAGAAGAGGAATAGTTCATGGGCAGCCATTTTGTGTATTTGCTAGCATCATCTAACGCTGCATCAGCCGTTTGTAGCATCAAGCAATCTTTTGAATGCTGTTGCGTTGATTAACCCGAATGGCACCTGAGATTGAGTCGCCAAGATGATGTAAGCCAACTTGCCGCTGGTTAATGGTTTGACGGGTTTATTCTGGTAGAACATATCTTTCATATACTGATTGGTGAAGTAATGTAATGTCTGTATGCCGCAAATGATGGTAATGTCACACCGTGGCGTATCTGTCATAGTTTTACTAAAATCCTTAATACCTTATATTGTGTATGTATTTTTTAACAACTTGCACATCGCATTGCGATAGATGGTGAAATGCCTAAGCGCGATTACAGCTCGTTTAAGCTGACTGACACGCGTACGAATATCTGGAAACACAGTTGGGCTCTGTAATATCACATATTCGCCCATTTTTGTCGCTTCTCGTCTGACGGCTTCTCTCGATGTTCCAGGTCAAGCGTAGACCAGCTGCGAGTGCAGCTAACGGAGCTGCAGCAGCTCAGCTGTCAGCACCGGGGTGACCCTGCCCAGCTGACCCCTGAGCTTGCCCAGCTGCGGGAGGAGAAGCGACAGCTGGAGCGGCAGCTGCAGGTGAGATGGGACAGCTGGAGCGGCAGCTGCAGGTGAGATGTGACAGCTGGAGCGGCAGCTGCAGGTGAGGATGGGACAGCTGGAGCGGCAGCTGCAGGTGAGATGGAACAGCTGGAGCGGCAGCTGCAGGTGAGATGGGACAGCTGGAGCGGCAGCTGCAGGTGAGATGGGACAGCTGGAGCGGCAGCTGCAGGTTGAGAAATGGGACAAGCTGGAGCGGCAGCTGCCAGGTGAGATGGGACCAGCTGGAGCGGCAGACTGCAGGGTGAGATTGGGACAGCTGTTGCGGCAGACTGCAGGTGAAGATGGACAGCTGGAGCGGCAGCTGCAGGTGAGGTGGGACAGCTGGAGCGGCAGCTGCAGGTGAGATGAGATAGCTGGAGCGGCAGCCATAGGTGAGCTATGATAGCTGGGGCGGCAGCTGTACAGCTATGGTAAGATAAACTGATCTGCAATGGATGTTTATGATATACTTCTTTTCGTTAACTTGTCACCAAAGACATGATGCTGAATTTGTCAAACTTTGGGCTCTTATGAAAATGTTTTTGTGCAAATAGCCGACTAGCGTGGCGCTGCGTTGCTCAATCTCTGGCTAAACAGTAAAATTGTAATACGATTAAATTACATCTAACTGAATTTAATTAACTCTGCGTTAATTTATTAATTATGCATTTATTTACATATATTTTAATATTTAGTATATTTAACTTGTGAATCAGTTTGTACACCAGCAACAAATTTGATTTGCCCCGCAGGTACTCCATCTCCAATACAACAGCGCAGGGTATCTCATGTCATCTTGACACAGTTGACCTTCAGTAAAAACGACCATGAGGTTACTGTCCTTGCTCCTCTCTGTGCTTGCAGAAGCTTCGGTGTATCACACATTGTTCAGGTTGATTGACCTCGATATAATTGCTTATTCGTGTGATGGACAAGATAATTAGAAGCGCTACCACAAGGCCGACACAATATTTCGTTTTCANACTACTTCCCCGATTGAGTTGAAATTCACCATACATTTCCTTCGCGCTCGCTCGTTCATCGCCAACTACGGCGATTTATTGGTAATACACTGCTGAACCTTAGGTAAATGACCTTGCATTGAACTCTTGAAAAATATGTACTTGTGCTCTAAATAGCCAGTCTTCGGCCATACACTAAATCGTTTTATGCACTCGTGGCATTAAAGATTCAGTTAATGAACTCGCCTTCGGCTCGTTCATAAACTGAAACATTAATGCCACTCATGCATAAAACCAGGACTGTCAATTTCTGAAAATGATTGGGGGGCCCCAATGGTAATTTAATATATTATAATTCCATTCTTACCATGCAACGCCATGCCCATAGGCCTAATGTTAAAATTTGAAATTATTGGGGGGCCAGACCCTCCCAAAAGTATACAAATCGACACCGGTGCATAAAACTATATTAATAGGTATGAAAAGTACAAATGTATATTAATACAGCTTTTTGGACGAGCGCGACACAATTCACAGTTTGTGGCCGAGACGAAAACGAGGCCTCATACTTTGCCATAAACTGCGAATTTCAAAAGCACAAGTCTACAAAGCGATTTTGTATGCAGCTGCAGCACGCGATAGATATAAATTAAGTCTGGCAATCTGCATTCAAATCCGGCTTGGTCACGTGATGTATAGTAAAAAAACTGCAGGTCACGTGACCTACAGTCAGCAAACTATCCAGTTTGTCGACTTCTGCCCACAGATAAATATGTTTTAAGCTTTTTCACCAAAGGACGTGAGTCAATGGTGAACCAACTTCAGCTGTGCAAAAACAAAACACATTTCATGCGTATTTCCCTCTCTTGCTTTCATATGAGCATTTCCAATCAGCAAACACTGCATTGCTAGTATAGTTAATTCCTCTATCATCTATCGTTCTTAGCAAATGTAAATGGCATATTATGCGCTTAACGTGTTTGAATAGGGTCATCCAAGACCTGTTCAGGTTTTGTGATATTGAATTGTTATACTATGCTATTATGTTTATTATTCCATATGATATGATTTGTTATTGTTTTCAGCAGCACCTTACCTACACAACCGACGAATATCCTTATATTCCAGAGGTTTTCAGGATTGAATCGTGATAACACTAGCATTTACAAATACCAGCAACATGTTCTAGATACCTGCATCATGTTGTGTATTTTGTTGTCAGGTGTCAACCGACTGGCCTGTTTCGGTGGTGTGGGATACCGACTTCCCTCTGCCTCCTGAGATCATGAACAGCGCATCATTCCGTCCAACGCTGGTGTCGGCCGGGGCTCGCAGGCGTTCCTTCGACCTGGTGCTGCCCGCGCTGGAAACGCCTGGTGGCGAGGACGGCTGTGAGTAATCCTCCTGTCCTCCTGTCCTCCTGTCCTCCTGTCCTCCTGTCCTCCTGTCCTCCTGTCCTCCTGTCCTCCTGTCCTGTCCTCTGTCTCCTGTCCTCCTGTCTCCTGTCCTCCTGTCCTCCTGTTCCTCTTCCTCCGTCCTCCTGTCCTCCTGTCCCGCGAGAATACGGCCCACTTCGTGACTCGATCTACTTGTGAGCCTAGGCTCTCATCGAACAGTTGTACCCTCCTGTCCTCCCTGTCCTCCTGTCCTCCTGTCCTCCGTCCTCTCATCTCTTTTCTTGGACTGATCCGCTCTCTCAACTGGTCACGCGTCACCAGGTCTGCGTCACCAAAGGTCAGTGCTTTTCTCGCATGTACAACTTATTGATAGCCTAGTTGCAGTCAAACGCTCTAGGAGCCGGCACTAGTTCCGAAGTGTCCTGCTTGTCGAACAGTTTCTGGCAATTGTTTTATCAGGTTCCCTCCAAACATGTCCTCTCGATCTGTCATCTGCTAGCTATCTCACTGTTACCTAGTTCTGACGCGCTCTCAATCGGCTTCCATGAACTGCCTCAGGTCAAAATAGTCCTGCCTGTCCCTGCTCTGTCTCCTGTACCCCAACAACTGCCTCTTTCTGGTGAATAGCCAGTCGCCTAGATGACATCAGATAGCGTGTCACAATCCTGTCCTCCATTTTGTAGTACTGCCCCATCGTGTCCTCTTGTCCTGCATTGCATTCGCAACTATATGACTAGTCTCCACCTTAGTATCCTTACAACGTCCTCCGGCTGAGTCCTCGTTGAGGCTTGTAACCTTCTCAAACTGTCCACTCCTCACGTGTCTCCTAGCGCACTTTTCGCGTGCACCTGTCCTCCTGTCCTCCCAACGTGTGATCGCTGCTGATGCTTCGCCAGTACTTCTGGGGCACACTGGCGGCCTCTAGACCGTGCACATCCGAACACATCATGGTGTCCCAACTAACCTGTCGCTCCCTGTCCTCCTATCTCCTCTGTCTTTCTAGTTCATCAAGTCTCTGACTCACAGCCAATCACTTCGCTTGCTGTCTTCTACTTGCACCGTCAGACTGTGACCTCTCAGTATTGCACCTCTGCTATAAACCTACGTTAGCCTCCAACATATTGTGCCACATTGAGCTTCATTTTTGTCGAATTTGAGCTTCAAACATCTATAACGTATTCGAGATTTGATATAGCATATATATGCCCTTGTATTGTCCATCATGCATAATGCCTTCTTTTCTATGTACAAGTGGTAAGCATTGCTGTCAATTGTTTCGGGCGCGAGTATCTATGCACGATTTTATTTCAAATTGTGAGGGAGGCGAGGTCAGGCTGAAATTGACCGTCAGACGTCCAGGTTGGGTCACCGCCTCGTTATATGCGCCTGACGAAATCGCGGAGAGCTAGTATGCTGTTTTATAGTTCAGAGAATACATGTATTTGTTGAGTTTTTAGGGGTTGAGAGAAATTGCGCTAAACTAATCTGAATTAGCCATCGGACAGGTTTTTCTTAATAACTTATCAGAGTATTATGAAAATACATCCTCAATCTCTCTGGTTGTTTTTTTTTGTGTCATTTAACGTCTTAATATTATCATTTTGTATAGGTGTATTGTTTGTACTTGATCTTATGTGTTTTTTTTTTTTTTTTTTTGGATCCTTGTGACTTTGATTTTTTTTTTTTTTTTGGTTTTTTTTATTGTTTTGTATCCTTGAATATTTCTTCAATATATCTTTTTTCTTAAATGTGTTTAGTAATTGCCTATGTCTTTTTTCGTTATATTACATGTGTGTATTTCGATAATATTTGTGTCGGTCTGTTTGCGCTGCGCCGTTTTTTCTTCTCGTCTATTCTTCCTTTGAAAATAACCTTGAGGGGTGTGGTTTTGGTGTTGTCGGAAATCACCCCTCATTCTTTGTTTATTGCGCGGGTCTATATTACAATCATTACATTTGATTTTTTATATTATCTATAGTTCGCTGCCGATTAGTCACATTGACTTTTGACGTTAAAAGGATATTAAATTATGAAATTGCTTCACGAGAAAGATTTTTTAACTTTAGTTACATATTGACTTACTAATTTTACATAACTTTGGGACCGTTTTGGCTTGCTATATAACTTATCTGTATTAATTTCATCTATAAGGTCTAGTTATATGTTTCTCAATGTTTTAATATATATTATTATTGCCATCTATTATTCGTAGCGCAATATCTTACTGTTATCCTAATCTAATATATATTTCTTCGTATATTTATCTTTTTTTTTTTTTTTTTTTTCGTCTGTGGCGTCAGGGGGGGGGGTTTGGGGTAATATATTACTTTTTTTTTTTTTTTTTTTTTCTTCTTCCTTTTTTTTTTTTTTTTTTTTTTTTTTTTTTTTTTCCTTTCCCGTTATTTTTCTCGCTAATATTACTTGTAATCAACTGTGTAATTAGAATAACTTGTTTATCGTCCTAAAGTTTATCCAGTTACCTTTTTATCTCAGTCATTTTATTTTTGACGTCTTTTCCTTAAAATTAAATTATATTTTCTATTATTACAGTTTTAAATATCTTTGTTGTATAGATAAATTTTTTTGACGTTTTTTGTATGATCGTCATGTTCTATTTTGTTTCCTATTTTTGGTTGTAATTTTAATCGTGTATACATGTTTGATAATTGTCGATCGTTATGAAACATTATACCTCTCTCTTAATAGTCATACTTCGTTCATATTATAATCTTCGCAATATATCAGTTTACATATTATTTTTTATGTAAATGTATATATATATCTCTTATCAAGTATTGGCGTTGCATATATATATCGGTGAATGAGTTTATGCAATGAAATACTCCGGACCAATAATTGTACGATTTTGGGGTTATATCTATTGATTCCCCATAAGGATCTCAAAAAATCTTGTATATATTCTGTCAGAAAAATAGTCCCCGCATGCAACACAATTGAAAACCATTTCCATAGGTATCACATAAGAGCACACATCCGTGATATTACACTCACACGTATCTACTTACCTACCATAGTAAGAGTGCATGCAGGGATTTTAGTTGGTTTGGGGGAAAACGCAATGCATGTAAATGCCAAGATGTGAACATACTATGTACAAAAAATTAATAGATTTGCACAGAAGTAAAATTGGGAAGGGAGCATATGCACTAGGTCCTGATCGTGAGGACGTGCACACACCAGAAGCTAGTAAAAAGGATACATCGGAGAGACGGGTCACCATTGGTGTATGCAAAACTAGACTGTTATTCATTTGATATTTAGTCCATTGATCGCATCAATCTAGCTAGACATAGGATGATCGAGCAAGTCGCTCAAGTATTATTTGTGATATATAGTGATGGAGAGGTCAGCTAAAGAATGTAAAACAATAATATGTGATACCCAACGCGAGCGTTATTGTATTGTAAACACCTCTATGCAGGCATATTACACAAGATGTGGACTTTCTCTGTCAAGTTGTGAACTCTATTATAAGAATGATATCGCTTGAATCTTTTACCATTGAGCGAGATCGGAGTCAAAGAGTATAAGGATATGAACCGTGCTATTCCTGATAGAATATCCCTCATTGAACAAAGCGTAAACAGGTGATAAGAGGTCACTATGATAGGGCAAAATGATCAAAGTGTCCAACTATATATATAGGCTTGCTTTTGACATACCAGTGTCAGTAGACTAGAGTGACAAAGTTGTTGTTGACTCATTGGAGCCCTATGAGAAGCCGATCTATAAGATTACAAATGCAAACAATGGTTTATATCACTTTTTAACTTATGCAATAAGAGTAATTTAACAGCGATTATGACGACACTTATAGAAAGCGATGACGAAATGTGGGCTCTGAGTGAAACAGTGTCGATAGCTCGAGGATGATTTCTCACTTGAGATAGGCGTATGATAGAATCGACATTTTAGCGTTCAGAGTTAGAGACAATACGATAACTACATTCGTCATATTGAATACTATAGACCACCAAAATACCAAGTGGAGTGGAGCCAAGCCTCGGAGTAACCCCTTTTTTCCTTGGTACCGACATCTCGACGCATATGTAATCACATTTTGGTGAGCCTCAACCTTGAGAGAGATGTGCCACGCCGAGAGTGAGCTTGCCTCAGGCGTGATGAGCGCTCACATCGAGTACTCACCTTAATCGTAATTGAGATTTTTTCCGCACCAGTTCCTGAGAGCACTTTGGCTGATCACTAGACGCTCGCAGAAGATTATATAATCTGGCAGTTCTGTAGAAGGGAGAGAAGTAGGAAGAGTGAGTGGAGTCATTAATCGGTCCAAAGATCTTAACTTAAACAGTGTTCATGCGCAGTTCACAGGTCTAGCAGAGCCCGTTAACCGACGCAGCGCGAGTATACCACGCACTGATCGTGATTTTGGTGCTGTTCGGTGTCGCTGTTGTAGGATGGTCATACTGTATTTGAACGCTCGCGAAGCGGCGGTATGAAAAGACATAAATGTTATTGCTCTTTATTTATCTGTCTTGTGCTCTGTCTGTATCACATAGATATATTGTCAAATATTGATTCGAAATATAGCATTGGCAAATACCACAACCGTGAGTGGATTCGTACCTAAATGCCTACCGGTAAACCAACTTCTATACTTGTTTACACACCGCTGGTACCGTATTGTATGGTACCTGGGTCACTCGCATATTTTTATCGTCCAGACCGCGCGAATCCTCCATGACAAGAACCTGCAACACTAATGTAATCGTCTGCAAGCCATATCATCATGGAGTCAGATGAATTGTCTCCAGTGTAATACCATAGCATTAATGGAGAAGGCGCAAAACAATATGGATCATATGCCACGCGAAAACTAGACGTCAAAATTTATAATCCACTCGTGTTTTTCTTCGACTGAGAGGTCCAAAATAAAGCTCTGTAAGATAAGACTGCCAGCAAAGCGAATGATATTTATGTACGCGCCTATATATTATTATGTTTTGCAAGAAAGCCGAGAATACTCAGATGATACCGTACGAGTATAAAATTATCTTTTCGGCGGAGGCATTATGGGCGTGGCGTGCGAGAGTATAATACAAGTTAGATTTGTACACTTACAGCGAAAGCTTATATGCGTTAACGAGGCAGGGAGGAGTCGCAGCGGCCCACTTCTGCCTCTGGTCGCAAGGCCCGGAAGTAATCTCGCACGAAGTTTATTATTCGTAGTAGATTAGAGAGTATGTTATGGCTGACTGATGTCCGATTTTAACACTACTAGAATTGAGATGATAAGTGCTTCGCCATTACACGCGAAAACTCTGGGAACAGCTATCTTAACATTCTGAGAATAAAAATAGCCGACTTTCATTGATGGAACCATGCAAATGATTTGCGCGAAATATGCATTTTTAATAACAGTTATATTTTAAATGTGTTCTGACCAAATTCCTGTCTACTCAGTAGTTAGTTCGAATCATCTCTCTCTTCGACTGAGACTAAATGTCCTATATTTTGAACTAAAAGACAATGCCACACTATCACACATCCCGACCGCAGGATTTAATCCAGCTCACGATGATATCTTTCTCGCAAAATTTAAGTACCATACAAGGGATAGATAAGCAGGTACTAAATTATACGTATGTACCACATATCTCAAAATATACATTGAGGCTTTTAATTCGTATTATTATAAAACAGATGATACTATATCGCGCAAATAGTGCATTACATTATTGGAGAGCACACGGCAATAAAGTGCTAACATGTGGCTCAGAGTTAGTGTTGGAGTCAGTATAAATAGATCACAAGAGTGATATTGCATTGAACTTACCGGGGACGGAGCAACACAGTCATACGTACCCTTATGTCATGGGAGTGCGGGACGTATACCATTGTATGCGGCTTTCGCGCAGACAACTTCGGGAGAGCTATTTGGCGTGTGTGAGGGCCTCATTGGATATGGGTGCCCGCGGGAAGCTAGTTTGCTCTCTTGGATAAGAGCTTATGCTAATTCCCCCTGGATAATGAGTGAGGAAACACAGATGAGTCCATCTGTCTAGGTCACAGGATGCGAGAGCAAGAGAACACGAGTGAAGCTTGCAACAATTTTATACGAGTAGTAAAGAGTTTGACGGGTGTGTAGCTATAAGAGGTGGTGAAGCCCATTAGCATATTAGTCCCTCATAACTGAGATTACGCAATCTTTGAATCAAACCCACAGTACTCGTATTTCTCATCTTACACCCATTATTGAGTCCACTTGGTAGTTGATGTACACACATTCTTTTTGACTTAGTTTAATATATGAACTACACTGACACTACTCAAACACATATGAATACATCTCACCTGTTTTGCAATACATAAAACAGTTGACGTACGACATTGAACTGCCGACTTTACAGAGAGCTGAGTGCCCTTGAGTGAATTGGACCTACGGACTGCTAGCACCCTTTTTACCAACACAACTTGCCAGCTTTCTAGTCGCCATATAACCATCCACCGATTGGACGATAAGGCCATTAAACCACACCACATGTTGCATTGTATAATCGTTTGTTAGACCAATACTACACGCATTAGCAGGACACAATTTATTATCGTATCGATTGCCGAACATTTAGTCTCGAATGGCACAATTATGTCTGGGGAGCCTAGCCATCTTTTATGAATTACTATCCCACTAACCTAGTGGCTGTAGGACTACGATAAATCCTGTGTGTACACACCAACTGATTTTGAGAGAGATGAACATGCGTATAAAAATAAATTGATAATGAATTTGCCGCACATTTTTACCAACACCATAGTCGAGTACGACTATAGGCCAAGTTTTTTAACTGCTATTAGCGTCCATGAACATTAATACCAACAAATTGTAAACTTCACCACTAGCATTTCGAGACTACTTTACAAAACCTTTTGCTATCACTCTATCTTTTTATACGTATATCATACCTTGCATCTCATGTTACCGAGAGGTGAACTATAATAAGTTATATTTCCTCCATTTACAAACGTCCATCAGGAGCTGACTTAATATCAACTCATCTTCCTACAATCAATATATCAGAGCTCGAATCTAACAATTTGCACATTACTCATCTTCAGCCCCCCTGCGAACTCTCACTCATGACGAATTCCTCGCATCATTTTTCTAATAACTCTTCATTCTTACGAAGTCTCATCCGGCCACAGAAAATTATCTAGCTCGGACATCACAGAGCACTTTGTAATCAATGACAATACTTATATAATACTGTATAATACGTAACTCGCATGTGAGAGCAGGGCAAGGATAGCGTCTGAGGAGCCATGCCGCTAGTTCGACGTGACGAGAGCTTTCTTGTCGCATGCTACGGCTTGTCCCCGCAAGGCGCGTCTGCTTCCGGCAGGCGGGCTTGCTCGCCGCCCGGCGAGGCGAGGCCGGCGCTACCCCGGAAAGGCCGAGGGACTAGCTCCCTTGCTCCGATCGTCCGCCAGACGAACGCACACACTGCCGGCCTCACGCTGCACACACTGGGATGACAGTGATAAAGTAATACAACATATAGATATTTAAATCCCGCGTTTGCTAATTTAGAGCAATCGTTTTGATCTAGCATTGATCTGAGTAATATTGTTCAAATGTATAGAAACCGATCGTGTGTCTAAATATGAGGTAAATACCTGTCTAGCCGCAATGGAAACATGAAAACATAGCCAATATATGATCATTTGTATTTCTCGCATAAGTGCTATATAACAATATTTCATATTATATTACGATTTGGTTGAGAAGCGTTCAAGCCTGAGGTCGTAGGACTGCGAGGATTGACCGTGTCACTTA
The DNA here is from genome assembly GCA_014673585.1 of Semibalanus balanoides. Classification (NCBI taxonomy): domain Eukaryota; kingdom Metazoa; phylum Arthropoda; class Thecostraca; order Balanomorpha; family Balanidae; genus Semibalanus; species Semibalanus balanoides. The sequence goes on along the minus strand of VOPJ01006639.1, from coordinate 15,432 downwards.
GCATACTTTCGATTCCGTAGAACAATTCAGTGCGAGAGTGAAGAGCTCTTATAGAGGAAATTTACAACCTCACTCGTCTAGTGCGATAACTCTTTATCTATGTGGAGGCTGGTAGTCATGATTATTAGTGGCATCACAATTATAGACTCGCATACACTAAAACGCTGGAATATCGAGCACTCATCAAGCTGGGAACTACTTTCGTAAAGACATCAATTTATCACTCTCATGACCAGAAAAATAGACACCACGAACAGCACAAAGCACGAGCATCACGCCGTCCAACAACTTGGCGCAAAAACCAAGAGCATCAACAATACTACAAATGAGCGGCTCGCTGATAAGCTGATTGGGCATGACATGTAACTGGCAAAATTGTTAATTTAATCAACGAGTCATAATTGTAGGATAGATATCCACTGTCCCACTAGGTTATGCGAAACGCTACATGAGTGCACCACAAACTGAGTGATACACAACGACCTTCAACAACATTTGAAGTACCGCCTGCAGCGTGGCTTCAATGGGTGGTAAATAAAGTAGTAACGCCGTAATTGTAAGTAACATAAAATAGTCAAATGTGTATTTCAGATTGTCAATATGTGGCCAAATGTGTAGTACTGGTAATATAACTAATGATTTATCAAATTGTACGTTGTCAATGGGTAGTAGGACCATGGTCAAGAGGTGTGGGGTGGTCAAAAATGTTTTCAGTGAGGTGCGGCGAGGTAATGGAAAAATTGCAGTGTCGCGCAAAAATAACTCATTATTGTAACACATCTAAACTAATTTTGTTAATGCCGATTTGGAGGCACCCTCCGTGGCTTTGAAAGGCACCTTTGTGAAGTTTGGGGGCGCCCTAGTTAGATTCGGGGTGGCACCTCATCTTGTTAAGGGCGCACTTCCTGAGTTTCGAGGCACTCTTCCAAAGTAGGGGTGCTTTTGGCATCGGGCTCCCCTCCAGAAACTGGGAAGTGCCGTCCATGGGATTGGGGGCGCCCTCACTGAATCTGAGGACGACCCGATGTTTTTTGGGGGGGCGCCCTCCCAGATTTTGTGCGCCTCCTTCAGATTGGTGTGAAGTACTTAATAGCATTCGCGGGCGCGCTCCGAGGTTTTGAGGGCGCCCTTCCGAAGTTCTGAGTTCAAATCTTTTTGGGCATCGGGTGCACTTTCCGAAAATGGGGCGCCCCTCCATGGTTAAGCAGGGCGCTCTCCATGGGTTTGGGGGCGCCTCCCATGGGGTTCGGGGCGCACTCCAATGGGTTTTGGGGCGCCCTCTGATGGGTTGGCGGTGCCCGCTCCACGGGTTTTTGTATGGAGACACAGTCATGGGGTTTTGGGGCCTCTCCATGGGGTGGGGCAGCCCTCTATGGGTTTTGGGGCGCTCTCATGGTTTTGGGGCGCCCTCCGTGGGTTTGGGGTGCCCTCCATGGGTTTTAATGCGCTCTCCATGGAATTGGGGGCGCCTGCGGCGCCCAGATTGCGCATTCGGCGCAAAATTAGTGCCCCTGGGCCTTCGGCGCAGGGGCGCCAATTTCCATTGAGGGGGGCTGCCAGCCCCGCTGCCCCCACCCTGGATCCGCCCCTGTCCTCCTGTATTGGACCGAATGATATACATGTTATTAACATTGTTTTGTTTTTCGTAATGTAATGCAATATTTAAGTATTGTAATACCTATGAAGGTAATAGTGTTATGTAATGTAACAGTTGTTTAACAAGCTTGCCTGTAGCAATATGAAATGTTCCCATGCAAAAAAAAATGAGATGATAGATTTTCCTTGACTTGGTGCATTTAACTATCTAGTATTATAATTATTAATTGCGTATAATTGTCTGGTTCGGCTTTGCTTTGTAGTGCATCGAACTGACTAATTCAAAATATCAACCATGTGGTTGCAATAAGTTATAAGCAAGCCAAGACTAAGAGCATGCAAGTTGACGCTTGCCTAAATTCCTGACGTAACTGTGTGTTACAGGCGCTGTGTTGGAAGGTGTTCTGGCTTGTGCTCAAACGTTGTTATGTGTGTGTTACAGGCGCCCTGTGTGGGAAGGTGCTCCGGTTTATGCTCAGGGCTGACATGGAGACGAGTGACTCGCTGGTGTTCTCTGCGGAGGTCGACATCACGATGATGGACGCACCTCTCCTCGGTGAACTTAAGGCAAGGATTGTGTTACAATATTGGTGCAATCACGAGCATTATTTGCGCGTGTGTTTCCAATAGTACAGTACTTGTGACTTCCAGTGGCACGATAAGATGGTGCTTCTTTTTTTGTAGGATATGTCATTCATGAATCATGACACTCCATCAAATGACGTGGTTGTAGTCAAATCGGTGTTTCCTCCCGCTCTGCAGGTGGAATTGGAAAGCACTGAAGCAATTGCAATGTGTGTTGCTCTGATGACTGTAGCGCTTCTGCCCTGCTGACCATACCGATCCTGCTGACCCTGCTGACCCTGCTGACCCTGCTGACCCTGCTGACCCTGCTGACCCTGCTGACCCTGCTGACCCTGCGTCCTGCTGACCCTGTCTTGACCTGCTGATCCTGCTGACCTGCTGATCCTCTGACCCTGCTGACCCTCTGATCCTGCTGACCCTGCTGATCCCTGTTGACCCTGCTGACTCCTACTGACCCCTGCTGACCTGCTGACCCTGCTGACCCTGCTGACCCTGCTGACCCTGCTGACCCCTGCTGACCCTGACCTGCTGACTGCCTGACCCTGCTGACCCTGCTGACCCTGCTGATCCTGACCTGCTGACCCTGCTGACCCTGCTGACTCTGCTGAACCCTGCTGACCCTGCTAACCCTGCTGACCCTGCTGACCCTGCTGACCTTCATTCTGCGTCACCAGGTGTCAGACGGTGAGGGTTTGATGACGTCACTGGACGCCACTGAGGGGTGGACATCGCCCTCAGACACACTGCAGCTGAGCTACGAGTTCGGTTTCGTCGACCGTGATGGCCTTCGAGCAGCCATGGCAACTGTGGCCAGCGATGTGCCTAAGGCAGATATCCTTCTTCCCCGCGGTACGTAAGAAATGAATATAATCTTACCCTCCGGTATGTTCAGGGTTGACATTTTCTTCTTACGTGGTAGGTGCGTGAGAAGTCAACATCCTCCTGCCGCGCGGTACGCGTAAGGTGGATTACTTCCCTTCCTGCAGTATACTGCCGGAACGTGCCAGGTTAACGTTTTCGCCCCTGTTTTAGTGCAATATTGGTATTGTGACGTATAACAGAGTATTGTTGTGTTATCGTATTATATCCTCACAGTATAAAGTGTCTATCACTTATCAGACATGTGCCTGGATCCCGGGATCCAGCTGAGATCCGAATCTATGTGTCCTGTGTCCCGGGATCCACATGGGACACCAGATCCAGGTTAATGTACACAATATGCCGAGGTATCCGCAAAGATCCCAGATCTTGATGTATTGTATGACAAGGGATCTACTGGAATCCTAGACCCAACTTCACGATCCAGGCACAAGTCTGGTGTCTATATTTTGTATTGTACTGCGTGCAGTTGGTAATTATGTTCTGTATCACATACTCTACATAGTTTATCCAACTTCGCTCATTTTCTGCAGAGGCATTTCAATATGGGAATTAATTATCATATATGCTCTTGCTCAAACTTGCCCTAAAGCAATATATCGGCAAAGCATTTTTTTCTGACTCCATATTGTTTGTCCCGATTGTGCACAGCACTAAATTTATGACGACCGCCCTTGATGAGCGATGGCGTTCTTCACTAGTACTTCGATACTTGCCACTAGATGTCGCTACGTATAGCTCATGCGCTATGTTTTTCATCAATTATTCTTTCATATTAAACGCTGTATCGTTTATCAACTTGCTTGGCGAATGGGAGGGTGGAAGCAAAACAGTGATTTCGATCCGTTTCTGGAAATTGGGAAATTAATCTTTCGTTGCAATGTTGTACAGTTGCTGACAAGTCCTCCACCGGTTTGTATTGGCTCCTGGCTCCCCGCCCAAAAGCCATAGTCTGAATTGCCGCGACTTGACTTAGAAACGTCTATATGTGTTAGAGGGTATGCCACTACTAACTTTTTACAGCCCAAAGTTCGAGCCTCAAATATTCTGCTATTATGGCGTGTTCTTCATTAAATGTAAATTATTAAAGAAGCTAATTGTTTGACAATAAATATACATACACACTTTTTTTATTTTTGCACTTTCACTGATGAATGGTGTTGTTCAGTATGCAATATTCAAAGCAAAATTATAGTCCGCAAGCAGTGATTCAAATTAGTCGCGGAGAGCGATTCCAAATTTTAACGAATGATTGCCAACTCATCTGGGGTGGCTAAAGTCTTTTTTGGTCAAACGGGTCCGTTTTCGGAAACCAGACTTTGCAGGTGAAATCGAACACGCTTAATCTACCGATACACACCAAAAACTCTATATATCCGCACGCGAGGTGGCACTCTCCCTTTAAGTCTCTGCTCTGGATCATTGTTTGCCCACGCTTTACTCGTTCTAACGCAAATCTAGCTGCTTCGCATCCCACCTCGAGCTGAGATTTCCTTTCCTAAGGCTCACGTACATTTTATATGATCTAAAGTATAGTTTTCTGTACTTATTTTGACTGATATATTTAGATACGTTTTGTCTTAGTTTCATAATTATTTAGTAACCTCGTATAGTTCGGATTGATAGTCCATTTCGATCAATGCCATGAGTTGAGGCTGGACATTGGACAACACTGTTGACTGTCCACTGTCAAGACGCCAGTACAGTCAAGGTGGTTTGTCTCGGAAGTGTGCCCTGTGGTGGCGTCCAATGTCCGTTCAGCCGTTCCTCGTTCAACTAGACGCCAGGTCAGGTGTATGTTCGGTGTTCCCTGCGGGGCGTCTGTCCGTTCAGACACTGTCCGCTGTCAACAGACGACCAGCCAGGTCGTATGTCGGGTTGTACCCTGTTGGCGCGTCTGTCCGTTCAGCACTGTCCCGCTGCTTCACAAGACGCCAGTCGGTGTATGTTCGGGTGTGCCTTTTGGCGGCGTCTGCCGATCACACTGTACGCTGTACAGCTCGCATGCAGGTGTATGTTCGGGAGTGTGGCCAGTTGGCGGCTCTGTCCGTATCAGCATTGAGGTTGGTTCCCGGTACCGTTCGTATCAGCGGAGACGCCATCAGGTGTATGTTCGGGGTGTGCCCACCGTGGGCGGCCTCTGTCCGTTCAGGCCCACTGTCCTCGTTCCAGACAGGCCAGTCAGGTTGTTAATGTGCTTCTGGGTGATGCCTGTCGGCGCGTCTGGTCCGTTCAGCAACTGTTCGCTTCGTTCAAGACGCAGGTCAGGTTGCATGTTCGGCGTGTGTCCCCGTTGGGGTCGTCGTGTTCCTCCGTTCAGGCACTGTCCGCGTTACAAGACGCCAGTCAGCGTGTATAGTATACGGTGTGCCTCCGTGTGGCGAGGCGTCTGCGTTCCAGCATGTTCTCGATTCACAGAGCCAGTCAGGTGTATGTTCGGGTGTGAACCTGGTCGCGTTTGGCGGGCTGACCATTGTCCGTTCATCGCACTGTTCTCGTAGTACAGAGCGCCATCGGTGTAGTTCCGAGTGTGCCCTGTTGGCGGCGTCTGCCTGACTATCGATACGGGTGCACGTCACGTCCATAAGGCAGGACATTCGTCACGGATGCCAGGGAGCAAAAGAGAGCTAGAATTGCTTCTTCGCCGTAATTCCAATACAGTTGGTTTGTCCGCTGTAATAGCCTGGATGGCAAGTTGATTATCTGACTTTTCCCCATATATTATAGGTACTGATGGCTATACAGGTACACATGAGCCATGCGTTTGTATTAGAGGTGGCAAAACGTTGACCCGAGGACCCGGTTTCTAGACGCAGTCTAGATCCAGTTGGTCCCAGACTGGGTCCCGCCAAACGTTACCGGGTACAGACTGAAAAGATGGAGAAATAGCCCTTGCTCATGTTATGATGATGAGAATATGACGAATAAAATATTAAATCAACAACAAACCTATATTTCGCCTTGCGGCTTCCTCAGGGCTAAAAAACAAGCGTTTGTTTTGTTTTTATCCCTGATGAATCCGCAAGGCGAAATATATATTTGTTGTTGATTTAATATTTTCTTCGTCATATTTTCATCATCATAACATGAGCAAAGGCTATTTTCTCCATATTTTTCCATACACAATGCTCATCACAGCCATCCAGTATATACGGGTACAGACTGGGTCCAACTTATGTTTCATGCTGGCTTTACGCACGTATGAACACTGATAATCAAGGTTTCTTTGTGCTGTTGGCCAATCTGAACCGTATGTATTTGCAACTGCAAGAGTTGGTTTGCATGCACTGACTTTAAAGTGCAGATTTGTCAATATCAGTTGTGAGACAACATTTTGCTAGTTGGGTTCACGGGGTTCAAACTTCCCTTGCATCGGGTATAACTAGGCCCATTTGTCAGATTTTGGACCAGGTCTGATCTGGGTCCGAAAAATATCAACTTTTGTCACCTCTAGCTTGTATGTGTTGTCTGTGTTTCTCAGGTGTTCTGTGCATGATAAAGTACAAACGCGATGTGATGATGCACTTGGAAACTTGAGCCATTACGTGCGTGCCTCCAGCACAAATCTAGGCCGGTGTTGATAGGCGTCTAGCCCCACCTGTTAGCTCCGAACACCATCCCCATGTGCCACGCGACCGTGTTAGCGCTGGGTCAGCTGGGTCAGCATCTAAAGCAGCCTGTCTTATTGCTCCTGATGAGCGACGCGCGATACCACCTGCAGATACATACTACTCAGCCTTGTCTGTTGTCTGGCACCGCCTCGTCAACCTCGTCAACAGATCCGCCCCGTCATCAGATCCTCGACGACGGAACTGTTGTAATCCCTCACTCCGGTCATCAGTCGGTGGCAGTCTAATCCCTCAGTCTAATGAGTCTAATCCCTCACTCCGGTCATCAGTCGGTGGCAGTCTAATCCTCACTCCGGTCATCAGTCGTTTCATATGTTGTACCATCTCGCTCTGACACGAAGTCGTCCGAACTTTTTCCGAATACCTCGCTCTAGTGCTCAGTCTCCTGGACCGTAGTAACTGCTCGTTCTGTTTGTCAGCGAGCTCGGTGAGCGTCTGGTGGAGGTGTCCGAGCTGGTGGACCGTAGTAACAGCTCGTTCTGTTTGTCAGCGAGCTCGGTGAGCGTCTGGTAGAGGTGTCCGAGCTGGGACGGCCTGAGGAGGTGCTGGCCTGGTCGGTGGCAGTGATGGACCGGCTGTCTCCTGAGAAGGGATCTGATGCTGATGGCCTACCTGCCATCGTACACTTTACCGTGCAGCGCGCTCTAGCGCATGTCACCGACAGGTGGGATCCCATGAGGCACACTTCGAAAGGGTCAACAGGCCCACCCTAGCCAGTTGAACGTTTTTATATAAATTGATGATGTGTGAACATGATGTGTGAATCGGTGTGTGAACAGTGGCTGCAAGAGTAAGCAATGATGTGAAGTCTGCAGGAGTTTTTCAACTTAATCACATCGGGAATACCAATTTGTAAGTAAGTCCTTTCTCATAGGAAACGAGAAAATATTTGACGGATTTGATCAAGAAAGTTGTGAGAATGTGTTGCAAGGTCACACGTGAATTGTATTGATAAACTTCAAATATCCAAGTGTAGGTGTCACGGTTTATGTATAAACGATTTGTCCTTAAAAAGTTGTTCAACTGTCTCTTTATAATATATTTCCATTTTCTGATACGTTTCTGACATTCTGACACGTCAATTTCCTGCAGGCTTCGAGCTGCTGCTAACAGTGAGAACATGAAAGAGAAAGTCGAGTACACTTTGCTTAACATTTATGTTATTGAAGTTTGTGCTAAACAATGGCTTCTCAAGTTACTGTCTTCGCTTTCAACTGCATATGTTAAATATATATTAATACAGAAAAATACATAATGTATAATTTACAATGCGGAATGGGAGAGATGGTGACTGCTGACTGCTGACTGCTGACTGCTGACTGCTGACTGCTGACTGCTGACCCGCTACCTTCTGACCTGTTTTTTCAGACGGGGGGCGGTGGACCAGACGATGACAGCTCTCAGGAGCTGCTCGCAGCGAGCAGCTTGCGTCCACCCTGCCGGCTCTGCCCCAGTTCGACCTCTCCGCTCAGCGCAGTACACTGCACGAGCTGGTCGGGGCGACGCTGCTGCCACCTACTGACCAGACGGAGGAAGCATTCCAGCCACCGGTGCAGACGGCGCCACAACCGCAGCCCCCACAGCTGCTGCCGGCTAGAGGCCCAGTCAGCCTTCCAGGTATGTTGGAGATGAAGGCCGTGAAGCTGCCGGCAATGCTGGCACTGCAAACGGCACTGATGCTATGCTGCTGTTTATCCAGAACTCGAATTTCCTCTTACGCTGTACTATTACGGTGTGATGTTGCCAACCGTGAAAGTTGAAACTACATCAACCCAGGAGTCATAAACCTTCCCTTTCTGTAATAACCGATACATGTGCGTGTGTGTGCGCGTTTTTTTTCGCCAGCTCTTAATTCGAGGAGAAGCAGACGTTCTCTGCGTCGCTACAAGAGAGCTGCCTCAACAACCAGTGCTGCTCAGCCGGTCGACGCTTTGAAGGCAAGTTCACCAAGTAATGCCGTACTGCAGTGATCAAGACGATCCAAACCACTCTGCTATGTCTCTTTATATCATCACGAGTTAACGAGTTAACGAGTTCACATCACGAGTTCTGATTCTGGATGACCTGTAGCTTATTCTTATTTAATTAACATGTTTGCTTTTATCCCAAGAAGCTATAGTCGTAATCTTATGATTACCTGGCATCACTACCTCTCCGCTGGCTCGCTAAAGGCCATATCCATCCGCCTCCACCACTTCTATACGCGATGATTTCCGGTGGCGACTCCCTGCTCTCCTTCAGTAAGGGGGCTACATCTTGCTGATACCCTGCCCCTCCCGTCAGGCGCTTGCGTCTACTGATGTCTGCTTGATACCCTGCCCCCTCCTGTTCAGCGCTGCGTCTTACTTGATGTCTTGCTGATACCCTGCCACCTCCCGTCAGGCGCTGGATCTGCTGATATCTGCATGATTACCCCTGCCCCTCCCGTCAGGCGCTGCGTCTTCTGATGTCTGCTGATACCCTGCCCCTCCCGTCAGGCGCTGGATCTGCTGATGTCTGCTATACCCGTGCCCCCTCCTGCAGTCGCTGCGTCTTTCTGATGTCTGCTGATACCCTGCCCCCCTCCCGTCAGCGGCGCTGCGTCTACTTGAGTCTGCTGATACCCTGCCCCCTCCTTGTCAGGCGCTGGCGTCTTCTGATTGTCTGCTGATTACCCTGCCCCCTCCCGTCAGGCGCTGGATCTCTGTGTCTGATGATGCCTGCCCCTTCCCGTCAGGCCGCTGCGTCTGCTTGAGGTCGCTGATTACCTGCCCCCTCCGTCAGGCGCTGCGTCTACTGATGTCTGATGCATACCCTGCCCCTCCGTCAGGCGCTGGATCTGCTGATGTCTGGCTGATTACCTGCCCTCTCCCGCAAGGCGCTGGATCTGCCTGATGCTGCTGATACCCTGCCCCCTCCGTCAGCGCTGCCGTCTTGCTAGGGTCATGGCTGATACCCCTTGCCCCCTCCCGTCAGGGCGTGGATCTGCTTGATGTCTGATGATACCCCTGCCCCCTCCCGTCAGGGCGCTGGATCTGCTGATGTCTGCTGATACCCTGCCCCCTCCCGTCAGGCGCATGGATCTGCTGATGTCTGATTGATACCCTGCCCCCTCCGTCAGGCGCCTGGATCTGCTGATGTCTGCTGATACCCTGCCCCCTTCCCGTCAGGCGGCTGGATCTGCTGATGTCTGATGATACCCTGCCCCCTCCCGTCAGGCGCTGGATCTGCTGAGGTCTGCTGACACCCTGCCTCCTCCCGTCAGGCGCTGGATCTGCTGATGTCTGCTGATACCCTACCCCCTCCCGTCAGGCGCTGGATCTGCTGATGTCTGCTGATACCCTGCTCCCTCTCCTCAGGCGCTGCGTCTGCTGATGTCTGCTGATACCCTGCCCCCTCCCGTCAGGCGCTGCGTCTGCTGATGCCCTTGCCGCCTCCCGTCAGGGCGCTGCGTCTGCTGATGCCCTGCTCCTTCCCGTCAGGCGGCTGGATCTGCTGACCTGTCTGCTGATACCCTGGCCCCTCTACCTCAGGCGCTGCGTCTATGGATACCCGCTCCCTCCCGTCAGGCGCGCGTTCTGCTGGAGGTTCTGCAGAGTCCTCCTCTAAGCCTGCTGCTCTGCTGAGCACCGTCCGCTCGCTGCTGGGTGGACTGTGTGCCGGACTTCCCTCCACCAACAGCCAGCCAGTGGCAGTGCTCGGGGACAGACTGGAGCTGCAGGCGGCTCGCCGACAGCTGGACGTCACAGCCTGGTGGCCGCTCGTCGAGGGTGGAGAGGCGAGCAATGGCACGCTGCTCCGAGCCAGCGGCGACTGGAGGAGCTGGAAGTGGGAGTGTGGCACCGATCCGGAGATGGAGGTGGCGATCTTGTGCCGGGATATGTGCGTCACCAGCTGGGTGACCCAGGAGGATCTTCTGATCGCCAGCTCCGACCGCTTACAGGATGACGTGACGCCGCGCAGGTGAGCTGGTGGTGACGGACGTCGTGGTGGTGCTGTGGTGGTGGTAGATTGGTGGAAGTGTTGTTGGTGGTGATGTCATCTGGGGTGTTGTGAGTCCTATTCTTTGGACTGCCAGTGTTGATTTGACACACCATTGCCCATTGGTGAGTTAAAGATTAGTAGACAGATAAGAGGAACATATACTGAAAGTAAGGTACTTCATGCGTCGTTCAATGGCATGATTTTACATTCGCTTAAAGAGTAATGATATTGTATCCCATCTAATTATAGTTCGTTTGATTCATGGCAGAGATTGAGTGGTTTGCTTCACCTGGAAGCTTCCACTTTTGTAACGCAGTTTTCCTGGAGTAGGTAAAGAGCGAAAACGAGAGCGAGAGCGAGAGCGAGAGCGAACATGCGAGAGCGAGAATATCGGTAACCGGACTCCACATTCATCACCGGCGAGTGTGCATTTTTTTACCGTGTCAATCATAACAGCATGTCACGAATGGCCACATGGGGGTTGCGCGGAGTGATATAATGCCCAGCGTTCCAACCTTGTCGCAGACGGTGTGGTACAACGTGGACTGCTGCATCCAACTACACTGAAGCCCCAGTACTCTGAGGAGAAGCTGAACTCGCCGTTCATCGTCCGCATCACGGTCAACAGCTCGATGGAGTTGCCAGAGGGTCGCATGCTCGAGGTAAGGACCGAACAGTGGCGCAGCACAAGGCAAGGGGACTCAATCAGTTGTTGATGTTGATGTTTTTTTTAATCAAGTAGAAAAACAACGTAAACAAAATCAAAGCATTGGATCGGTGTGAAGGTCCAAAAAGCTTAAATCGCGGCAGTGTGCCTGTATCAAGATGGATATTTTTCGCCGACACTTCGCTGAACGCAAAATATAAGTAAATATGCCAGCACAAAGCTAACAGAGAATCGCAGGACTGGCAGTGCTTGCTAAATAGTAAAGTTAAATGTCAAAACACCAAAGTGTAACATTCATTCTTGAGAGTCATGTATCCAGTGCGAGTAAACAAGGTATCCTGTCTACAACGGACATTTGGGCTAGAGGCAGCTCATCAGTGCCATTCTCAAAATATGGAGCTGTGGGCATGGCCTTCTGCGAGCTGATCTGTTTCCGGCTAAGTGCTTACCACTGACTTCTGACTCCTGCGTGCTAAGTACTGACCACTGACTGCTGGCTTCTAAATGCTGATTGCTGACAGCTGACTGCTGATTGCTGGCTACTGACTGCTGATTGCTGGCTTCTGACTGCTGATTGCTGGCTTCTGACTGCTGACTGCTGGCCATTGACTACTGATGGCTGGCTTCTGACTGCTGACTGCTGGCCACTGACTACTGACACACCTCCGTCTCCGTCTGCGCAGTGCCGCAGCTGGCAGAAGGAGACCTGGAGCGCGTCTGGCTGCGACTCTGGCCCGGTGAGCGGCGGCCGGCTGCCGTGCCGCTGTACCAGGCTGGGCGCAGTGGCCGCCTTCGAAGTGGACGCCCCGGAGCCCACCACCACCCCGCCGCCGACCACGACCGCTCCGACCACCGAGACGACCACCGAGCCGACCCGCCGGCCTAACCCAGCTGAAGAACATCACCATCAGGTGAGCCACCTAGGCTTCTCAGTGTGTTCACTCGTATCAGGGGTGATCCACGCTGAGCAGTGGTCTTTGACGCAGAGATGTTCGGACGTACAGCTAGGTTTTGCTTCTCACTCGTTGTAGGTTCTTGTGTCATGCTTAATGCTGGGATGGTTCTCGAGATCGATTTCATGACCAGTTTGCATTACGTCCTACCAGGATCGACGCTGACTACGAAGCCGTCGTGGGAGATAACAAGGAAGAGTTTCAGAGTCTCATGGTGAAGCAAGTTGCTGACAATTTGAACATTAGCGAGGAGGCAATCGTCTACGCAAATATAAAGCCAGGTGAGGACTGCTGTGGAAGGAGTCTGATTGGCGTCGTCGAAGACTGCTAGGTTACGCCTGCCGATGATTGGGTATACTAGGTAGCTAGGGTAGATGGCTTCGGCCAACGTACCGTAAAATCAACACGACAAAATTAGCCTAAAAAATCAGGACAAGTTCGAGATAAATGGATTGGTTATGACTCAATGAACCCGGGTATTAGCCGACGAATGGCTGTAGGCAGCTAATGTACCTAAAAGGAAGACAATGTTGCCCATGATAAATTAGGAAGGTATTGGTTAAGTGGCCCAATATTAGGCGTAAAGTTTCCTTGAAGCTACGCCTTACTGAATGTCCACTTAATTCAGTAAACATTGGTTCGTTCGGTAGATTGATGCAATTTGTCTGATCTCATTATTGAGCTCATGGAAACCACACTCGAAATTTTTGTTGAAACTTGAAACTGAAATAGATGTTAGTTATTTCCTCCACCGTTTCGCATAACCCATCGATTGTGTCCAACAGGTTCCATCATCCTGGACCTCACTATCGAGACCTCCTCCACCTTTAACCAACGCACGAAGACAACCGCGCAAGATCCTCTCCATGTTCTCACCCAACTGGTTCAAAGCGGCCAGCTGGAGCTGACAGACCTGCAGGGTAACCGGCTGGTCATTCCGCGTGACGGGCTGGACGGCGTCAAAGTGGACCCGGTCAAGGAGAAGGAAAACACGCGCACTGCCGTCATCATCGGCGCCGTCATTGCCGTCATCGTGGTGCTCTGCATCATCGGTGTCATCGTGGCCGTGGTGATCAAGAACAAGAAGAGGTCGAAGGTCGGCTCGATGACGGTCAGCAGGGTGACGGGAAGAGACAGGGGACAGGGGCGGAGTGGGGAGGGGAATGGAGGGAGATGGGTGGGGGCTGGTTAGAGGGAGGGAGAGAGAGAAGAGAGAACGTGGCGCGTGAGCTTCGACTGGTTACATTTCCCGTTCTCTGTGCTGGCTACATGACAGCATCTTTGTATGGAGTGCGTCACAGTCTCTGCATGCATTTGCTTCCTCCACCCCCTGATGGAAAGTGGGCTGGAGGGGTCTCTCCCCTATTCACCCGTGTGTCATGATTGTGACGTCACCTGACGCCATGTTTGACGTCACAGAGCTCGACGGACCGCAGTCAGCAGAACACGTACAAGTCGTTCCAGTTTGAGCACGTGATGGATGGTACAGCTGCCTCTCTGGAGAAGTACAAGTCGTCGCGAGGCATGGATGACTCGGACCGGTGGGTGGAGAGAGCGTGCGAGGTGCCTCATAGTCGCCACGCGGCATACATGTCGAACTAAACACAGTCTGTGTGTTCAATGTACATGAAGCGTCTGTATAAAACACTGGCGGATCCAGGGGGAGGCATCAGGGGGAAAAAGCCCCTCCCCCGAACCGCCTGAAATCGGCGCAAATTTATACATTTTTATGTAGAAGGAGATCTACGCAATATTCACCGAGGAAAGTTTATTTTAAAGCGTCTAGAAATGCTAAAGGAGATAGCTCAAACGTCTGAGTTTTTTTTTATCCAGATTTTGTTCGGCGGGTAGATCCCCGCGGCGCCAAAGATATTTAAATTCCTAGATCCGCTATTTAGGTATAAATAACGACATTAGCATAGCGTTGACATCTGTTTGCGGAGGCAACGGACCTGATAGTTTACCTTATTAGATTCAAAGGTTTGTTTTATGTTGCTTTAAGAAATTCAATGTAGCCCAGATGGTCAAACTGTAGAATACGCGAGAAATTTTAACCCTCGCCCCTGGACGGGAGTGTTTCTCACCTTCGCCCTACCTAAACGACTCTGTTGACTTACACCAACGTAACATAGAACAACGAGGTAAAGAAGCCACGCATGTTGCCTGTCACATCCTGTAGGCCAAAATCTAACGGGTTGGTGTTAATTTTTAGGTTCAGAGTCTAAGGGGGACCGTCCAGGCGAGTAGGAATTTATGACCTCGCTCGACCACTGGCCGGATTCGAGAATAGCGATTTTGCTGTGCAAAAAATTTTAAAAAATTATAACTTTGATTAATTGCATACAGATATATGACCAATATGTTTCGAGCGAGTAGACTGAGCAAGATTTGCGTCGCCTGAAATACAAAAAAAAATGTTCGTATCTGGTCAAAAACATCCAAAATGTGGATAAAAAGAAAATACGTTCAATAGGTGTTTCTTACACTTAGAAAACCCTATCATTCAGCTCCTAACTGCAATTTAGTGATAATGTATTTGCACAATTTGCGCTAGCCCTGTCCCGATTCCAGATTCATTCTAACATTACATCTCCGGATTTCTGAAACATCTTTGTAAATTTTAATTTTGCAGTAACTTTCCTTGTTTATTATAGGGAGTCATAAACATTTGTGAGAATCTAGGACTGCCATTTTTAGTAACAAAACATTTTATATTCACGTTTTTTATTGTTTCCAATTTGCTACCAAACTCTATTTACTACGAATTTGTCAGTATTTACCGTTTTTACACAAACATGACGTCACTAAAACGTCATTATCTTATATAAAATACAAAATTGTGCAATTTTGACAGCATACGTATAATTGTTGTTAACCCAGCAAATATGCTTTTGCCAGATCAGCCGCATTTATAAACAGTAATGCATGACAAACTTCAGGGGGTCGTGTTTGAGGACGAGGGCGAGGGTTAAATAAGTCGTGAATATTTTTTAATATGGGCAGAAATAGGTACTGATAATCCAATTATATTTTAAAGGAGCATCGTTGCCCCATTAAAGGTAAAAGTTTTTTTTTCAAACACGATTTGATTATATTTTGAGATTCGGAGACCTCCCACAGTGAACCGTGCAACTGCGCTCAACTATAAAAAGGCTAACTG
>VOPJ01006638.1:0-48848 GCA_014673585.1 Semibalanus balanoides | reverse complement strand
AAGCGTTGCGTGCATGGTGCCCCCCCCCCCCACGTTGTTTACCTGAATCCGCCTATGTGTAATGAACTACACTCAACAAATAACAGCAAATCATGCACAAATGTGGCGTTTATATCGTCCCAAACAATCATGAACAGCACATATATTTTGTTATCATAAAATCCTCTCAGTTTTACATCCCCGGAATACGCCCATGATTTTTTGCATTTTGATTCTTGTCCTTTGATATATTGAAAACAAATACATTTCGAGCTCAAAAACGTTTGCTAAAATCGGTCGAACCACATGGCCTCAATGACTTCTAAAAAATCCACCCACAACTAAAATTGGTCCCCTGTTCCCTCATTTTTGAACGAAAATGGAATTTTGGGGTCCAGTAGGTCATGGCAAATCGAATGACGTTTGTCCCTTCGAAATCAACCGAGCGGTTCTCGAGATCTCAGGGGATCCCCCCTTCCCCAGCACGTTAACGTAATTTTGGCTGCCAGCACGGAACAGGGTTAACTGTGCTTTGCTGGGGTTATTGCTTGTTCCTTTGTCATGTCGTTTGAGCTTTAGCTGATGTATACAAGTTTAAGATATTTGTATAAATCTGCCACTGTGCCAATTTGAGTCCTAGCTTACAAAGTTACAAATTACAATGCTATCTATTCATGGATGGATGCGGTAATTTTGGAGTAGATACTCAGTAAGATTCAGGATTCTGGACACCCAATCCTGCATGTCTTTCCCCGAAACCCCTACGCACGCACGCACGCACGCACGCACGCACGCACGCACGCACGCACGCACGCACGCACGCACGCACGCACACACACACACACACACACACACACACACACACACACACACCTGCATGCGTTTCCAACACGGCAGCTGCTCTCACCTGGGACTGTCGAGGACCGCGGAGTCTGGCCGAGTCGCCTCCTCTCCACACTGCGCCCCGCCGCGGGCTGTGTAGCACCCTGTATCGGCCAGAGTGGCGCCTCCTGCCACGTCGCCACTATGCCGGCCATCGTCCCGGCGTGAGGGCGCATCCTATTTCAGCTGTGGCGCCGAATTTTGTCCGCACCTGCTTGATGAGGGTTGGTAAAGACGCGTTGGGCGCCATGTGACCTTCGTTGTCGGAGCGCCCAAAAACCCCAATCATCATCATAAAGACGCGTAGTGGTTACTAGGGTGAATGTTATTTCAGGTACACTGCTCACGCTAGATGAGTTTCATTCATGGAAACGGAAGATAATTCCGTTTTCCACATGCAATTTCCATGTTATATATGTATTACATATTCCTTATGTTTTCCATAAATTTCACCTATTGTAAAGAGGTCTGATACAGGCTTGAACGCGAAATTCAGGAGCATTCTTTCGTTTTACTAACAATGCCCGTTTTTCGTCCGTTCTTTCGTCCGTTTGTTCGTCCGTTTGTTCGTCCATCCGTTAGTTCGTCTCTTAGTTCGTCCGCCTGTTAGTTCGTTCGTAACTTCGTTTGTTTGTTAGTTCGTCCGTCCGTTCGTCTGTTCGTTCGTCCGCCCGTCGTCTCATGTCTATCTTTCTGCCTGTCTGTGTGTCTCCGTATGACTGGCTGTTTGTGTGTCTGTCTGTATCTGCAGGGCCGTAGCCGATCGGAGGCGTTCCAGTTGGGAGAGGAGATGGCCAAGGTCGTTACTGCCGATAACCCGGACCCGGTCAAACTCAAGTTCGAGAAGGTCTACCAGCCTTGCATCCTGCAGGTTTGTCCAGTCCTACCGTCTGTCTGTGGTCTGCTTAGTCAATAGTCATTCCCTCAAACTTATTAAAGGGACACTGTCCACTCAAAGTAAAATTTGATATGTTAAAGAACAGCCGAATTTGATAAGCTCGATGAAGTCCGATTTTATATTTTTCGCGCCCTAGCTGCGTGAGCGCGAATACCGACCGATTCAGAAGTATTCATTTTCTCCACCAATTGAATTTGTCGAGTTCCGCCACCAACTTACTTACCCAAAATGATCGCTCTATGTCGAAAGTTCATGGTCTAAAAAATGTGATTTAGAAACAGTTAATATGCTTAAAAGAATGTGTCTATTTACTTTCTACTGAAGGATTCTTGAATTTCCCCATTAACTTTCAGACTTAAATGACATTTTTCACCGACGAGTTTCTTATTGATTGGTCCTTCCGATTCGGAATACAATATTTCGAACGAGGTCTGTTCACGTCTCCCATGGCAACGACTCAAAATGCGCAGATGATTAGGTTTACTTAGATTGAGTTAAACAGGAACCACTCAAGTTTATATAGCGCATCGGCGTCTCATCAATATGCAATAGCGTCAGCTGACTGATTGTCATTCATTTTGAAATTATCTCTCCTTCTCTGTGATATACAGTTAAACTGAGCAAACGCTTCCATGACTAGTGGTGTGTATAAATCGTAAACAGGGTTTTCAGATCTTAAAATAATTAAATTAATTTTGTTTTATTATGTTATCTTGCGACTTTTGGATTAAGAGGTTTTATGACAATAAAAATCATAAGTGGTCTTTAGGTCTTGTTTAAGCCTGTTTTTGCGATATCATCCGGAAGAGGCAGTGTCCCTTTAAGTCCAGGTATTGTGCGGTATATCAGTTAATGTGTTAATGCCGAACTATTTCTTGCTTGTATGTGTTTTGAGTCGCTTAAGTAATTGGAAGCGTCGGTTATTCACTGTTGCCCTCGTGTGGTCACATTGGCTACTTATGCACGCTGACCTCTAGTCGGCCCTCTCCAGCACACACCGCCCCTGACAGTCGCATTTCATACGGAAGGGGCGGTATATCATCATATATTCAGGCTTTATATCACCCAGCCGAATGTCCCGTTTCAGACGAAAAAGCGTTACGTGGGCTTTATGTACGAGACGCCAGACCAACAGAAGCCTGTGTACGACGCCAAAGGCATCGAGACGGTGCGGCGTGACGGCTGCCCTGCCGTGGCCAAGGTAACTTCACATCCCGCTGTGATAAGTGGCGACAGCTGATCGGCCGTAACTGGTCAGTTACTAACACATGCGGTGGTAGGTGACAGAACGGAGGCGGCCGCCCATCGACCACCTGGCTCCCTTTCAGTGTCGGAGTTGTCGTTCTATGGCCAGGTGCCGCAGAGTACAAATGCTTGGGTGGAGAGTCAAATAGTTGTATTGTTAGAAAAAATACTCGAGTAAAAATTATTTATGTGCAATACATATTATTTTGAGGAATTTATATTTTTCCTTGGGAGGAAAAAATACAATGTCGGTAAGCTCAGATGAAAAGAAAACAATTTTCCAGCACAAACAAGAGTAAAATTCCTTTGATCCAAGAAATCCAGAAAAAGACCAAAATTGCCAGGCTACTCCCATCCGACTCCTCAACCGACTACCGACCGTGGTGGTCGACGGGGAGCCCTCGTCATGTGACCACTGACGTCAGGGTCCGAGTTGATCAGGAGAGTCTGAGCTGGCCCGGACTCTGTCGTGTCGTCACTGTTGCCGAGACTGATTGGTCTCGTATCGGTCGGTTGTCATTAGACCGTCGGGGATCAGCCCCATTGTCGTGCGAGGTCACCGGACCCAGTTATCAGTAGTGTCTGAGAAGATAGGGCTGCGTGATTCAGCCGCGGGGCTTTCCAGCCCTATCCTACCCAACCCTATCCTACCGGCTGGTTTTAGGGCGGCGGGTGGTTTAAAATGGAACTCTACTACTTTAGAAGTGGATTGTCATGCTGTCATAATTCACGTTTGCGTACAACACTCATTAGTATGTATCCGTCTTAATTGCGTGTGTCGCAGTGTGAGAAGTTAGCTATGTGCAGCTCTGCATGCTGATTTCCCGTCCGATTCTGGAGAAGTCGCTCCGTCTCCTGTTCTATGGTGCAGTGCAGTGTTTATAGTTCATGTTCTGGTGTTGGTCAGATTCTGGAGAAGTCGCTCCGGCACCTGTTCTATGGTGCAGTGCAGTTTATAGTTCATGTTCTGGTGCTGGTCAGATCCTGGAGAAGTCGCTCCGGCACCTGTTCTATGGTGCAGTGTTCAGTGTTTACAGTTCATGTTCTGTTCCCGTCAGATTCTGGAGAAGTCGCCCTGTCTCCTGTTCTGTGGTGCAGTGTTCAGTGTTTACAGTTCATAGTTCATGTTCTGGTTCCCGTCAGATCCTGGAGAAGTCGCTCCGTCTCCTGTTCTGTGGTGCAGTGTTTACAGTTAATGTTCTGATGTTCGTCAGATCCTGGAGAAGTCGCTCCGTCTCCTGTTCACCACGCACGACGTGTCGGCGGTGCGGCGGTTCGTGACGCGCCAGTTTGAGAAGTTCCACCGGGAGGCGGTGAGCGTGTCTGACCTGATGTTCGCCCGGGAGTACCGCGGCCGCGCCAGCTATCAGCCGACCGCCTGCGTGCCGGCGCTGCGCATCACTGAGTACGTAACTCCGCCCATCGGCACGCCCACTTTGAAGACTTTCCTTGCGGTAAATACCGATCTCCTTGGACGTCAACTAACCTCGCTGACAATCAGCAGCAGCAGCGGCGGCATCATCATTGTAATTATCTTACCGTCCGTCGTTTTTGCACTCAGACCCGTGTTCTTGCTTTGAGTTTCACAGAATAGGCTATCATAGTAACACGCCGCTCCCAGGGACGAATGGCTAGACTGGTTGACAATGTCGCCATACTGGTTTCTTCCACCACTATGTTGAACATGGACTGTATGACCGCCGTTATGCCTTTTATATAATATGGAGAGCGTTTCTTACGACATCCTGCCCGTCGTCGGGCGTCGCGCTATCCTCAAACCCAAACAACAACACCAACTGACCGCCCGCCGTGTCTGATTGGCAGTCGACTGGTGCGGACCGACCGGCGTGCCGAACCCCGTGTCGGCCAGCGCGTGCCCTACGTGGTGGTGTACGGCGCCCCTGGTCTGCCCCTGATCGACCTGGTCCGCGCCCCTGCCGAGCTGCTCGCCGACCCGTCACTGCGTCCCAACGCTGAGTACTACGTGAGCCGCGCGGTGGCGCCGCCCCTGCAGCGCTGCCTCGGCCTGCTCGGGGTGGACGTGATGGCATGGTACGCCGGGGTGCCGCGGAGACTGCGGCTGCCGCCACCGCAGGCCGCCGCTGCTGCCGCCACCATATCGCGCTTCTTCGCCGGCAGGAGCTGTGCGGTGTGTGCGCGGGCCAGCGCGCGGCCGGTGTGTACAGAATGCGAGGCGCGGCCGTTGAGGACGCGGCTGGTACTGGAGGGGACAGCGCGCGCCAGGGAGCGAGCTGTGGCTGCGGTCAGAGAGGTGAGGGTGGGATGGGGTGTGGGAGGCAGTCACATGGGGGTGTTACTACAGTGTGGCGAGCACAAGTTGCGGGTGATCACTGAGTGTGTTTGGTTGGGCAATTAAGTCACATGTGGGTCCGTGTGAGGCTCAAACCAACAGATAACAGTCCCATTGGTCGAGATTCGCGACGCGCTTTACACTATAAACTAGATTCACGTGTTTCCGAGTTGTGCACTGTCCGACTGATGATCTCGCAGCAGAAATCTACCTTGACCTGACCTGTACCTCAAGACAATTTATTTCGTTAATTCGCTCTGACCTAACCTGACCGGTGTCTAATCAGGTACACTCCAGTTGACCCGCTCTTAGCTGACCTGACCTGACCTGTGTGCCCGGCAGGTATGTGGCGGCTGCTGCGGACAGCCGGCGGGCGTTCCGCTGGCCTGCGTCTCTGTCGACTGTCCGGTCCTGTGGAGCCGTACCACCGCGGAGCGACAGGCCGAGGCGGTGCCCCATCTCCGAGAGGTACTGGAAATCATAGCCACCTAACCGCTGCCCGGATAGGTGGCGCCTTATCTTGGAGGGAGTGAAAACACTTGTTGCCCCCGTTCTGCCCTACTACCGCCGTGGCAGGAAGAGACTGCCTCATCTCAGAAAAGTGCTGGAGACGGTCGCGTCCTAGCGGCCGTGAACGGCAGCAGGTAGTTCCAACTGCATCAGACGACCGCTCGACTGTATTCAAGGTGTGGGAGATCCCGACTGTGTGTCCCGTAGAGCGACCTGTTTACTAGCTGACCAGGGTTGGGTCTCATGAAGTTGAATCAAAGGACCAGACTGGGCGGTGACCGCTCGACTGTATTCAAAGTGTGGGAAGTCCCGACTGTGTGTCCCATAGAGCGACCTAGGGATGGGTCTCATGAAGTTGAATCAAAGGACCTACTGGGCGGTGGAGCCGGTTGCGAGAGTTGAGTGCTGGGCGAAGCCCTGTGTGTGTAACCCCACCGACTGATCAGCCCATACGGCCAGTGTGCGGGCCCCTCAGTGTCGGCTGCTGACGATCCCACGTCCTGATGTGGTCCGTCATACTCCAGCGTGTGACGCTACCTTTCATCGCACGCCTAGAGTGTTGTGCCGTGCGTGGTGCTCCGTTTACCTCATTGCCTCGCACCCCGCTCAGAGGACCAGGTAATCGCCGAATGGTGCTGCCACTTAACGTACAAAGGCTGTTCTCCGTGGCTGTTGATGTGTGCTTTGGATTGTTTGTTGGGGACAAGGCGTGTTCCAATGCAATGCAGAAGTGCATGTTGTGTTTGCGATCATTTTCAATCATAAGTTTCGTGTGCGCTCATTATGCGTCGACGTGTGTGTGTGCGTGCATATATCTGCATTGTGTAACGTGTTTCAAATGCCGCCGTCAGGATACCCTTATTGTTAAACTCATCGGTTGCCGCCGTCGAAGACGCATACTCATCTCATCTCAACCCAGCGAAGTGATTCAGTTCCAATATACATTTGTGATTACGGCAAATACCGATTCCGTTTTAGTTGCCGCTGCTGACGAACGGCGGCTTTTGCTTTCCACACATGTCGGATCGCAAGCGCGGGATACCCGAGGAGAGAGTTGGCTTAGCTGCTCGCTTAACTATTCCAAGTGCTTTCTCGTTTGCAACTCTTGCACTGACTCCAACCTCAGAGTCTCCAAGCTGTTTTTAGCTAGTGACCATCTCCGAGAAAGCATCTCGACACCCAGACAACAACAGGTCCTTTCGGGGGCGTGTCTGTATTTCACAACGTCAACAGTCGGGGTCACCGAGCCCGACAGTCACCATGTGGGATCCGTGGAAGCCCGCCAACTCTCCGAACCCGTTACACAACACCCGTCAGGCCCTCACATACAGAGGACGAAACAAGGCCAGCCCCCCCCCCCCAGGACGTTGACGGACACAGGGGCCTGAACGCAGTCAGGGGCTCCTCGCAGGACAAATACGGCAATCAAGAGGTGAGCTGTCAAATCAAGGGACACTCGGTGGCCGCTTCAGGGACTCGCAAAGGACGGTGAAGGCACACAGGCTCCGTCGATTCGTGCTTCATATCTCATTGACTCCGAGTCCCAGCTGTATACGCAGTATGCATATTTTCCCCCGCCAACCCGCTTCAACCCCATAGCGGCAGTGTATGCGCGTTTAGCTCACACCATGCGCTTATGCAATGATGACCTGATGCAATGATGCAATTATGAGGGTGCAATCCCTGACAACATGCATGAGTATCCGGGCGAATGTAACCTACGCCTAGCTAAAACAAAAACAGCAACTGGCATCACAAACACGACTACAGTAGACTAGACCATGGAAGTGATCACTGCGCCAACCTGGCAATCGGCCTGAGTTGAGCTACGGTACGGCCGTCGGCGGACCAGAACACGGCGGCGCGGAGAGCCATACCTCCCTGGCCGGCCGGCTGCGCCAGGCTACTCCTTCGCTGTGGCGAGGTCGTGCGGCGGCGCCGGCGGCGGCGGTGGCGGGGGAAGCTCAGGACCATCAGTCCGATCCTTCAGTGCCCTGCTGACGTTTTCGTACACGACGAATGTGATGGCCGTGGCGGGTATGACGCGAGTCAGGTTCGGCCTCAGGCCCTTGTAGAAGCCGCGCCAGCCCTCCTCCCTGTAACAGAGGCATGACGAAGGCCATAGGTCAGGTCACGACCTGGCATCGGCGGGTCAGGTCAAGGTCGGGTATAGTTATCTGGTGTTTGTCCCAGGTCAGAACCTACAAGGGTCGGAGTTTAGCTTCTCTGGATTTCCATTGTTCGAAAGGGACGTGAGTTCCTGATTAGAAGTAACGTCAGTCGATGTATTCGCGTTGTCGAGATATTATGTATACACCTGTCTTTAGACTATAACCGGACCCAGTCCGTCGCCGTCGAAGTCCAGCTATTCCTGTCGGTCGCCGCACGACTCAGAACATTGCACAGAGTTCATTCGCCGGAAGGTCAAAGGTCAGAATCGTTCAAAGGAACTCTTCAGGAGCAACATAAATTTTCACTCCGAAAAGATGATGGTGCTTTTGAGTTGCGCTTGCGACATGGGAATACTTGTGGCGCACACGATATACAAATATTTACAGACGGCATCGTGACGGTAACGAGACTTGGCTGCGCTTTCGTGAGCGACCACGTCACGTGGCCATTTTCGCTGTCAGCCAAAGCAACGTTTTATTTGGGAGCTTATAGCAATTAGTATTGTAGAGATTGTTAGTAAAAACGCGACAATGATTATGACGGATGATAATATAGCAATGCGCGAGGGGACTGGTTCAGGTGTGCACGTCTCGTTCCTATAACTTATCCAGCACCAGCACACGGGAATACACGACTCGTGTCACGGTGCTGAAGAAGATATAGAAACAAACAGCGTACACCTGAACCTACCTCCACACAGGGGCTGTTACCGTTACCGACTTATATCTTCCAGCTACGTTCCTAAATCGGCACGGGTGTTAAATAACAAACACTTACGGCGCCGAAAGGGCCTCCAACCGTCACACCACAGAAATGCCAGTCGGCACCCGGCGCCAGCATCACCACAGAAAGGTCAACACTCGGCAACAGACAGGCTGGCAGCCTAATAGAAAGGTCAACGGCTCACCATTTGGCTGCTGAGCTGCCGAAACACGGCACGTCACTGAGGACGTCACTGATCTGGCAGTGATGCGCATTGTGCAAGGCTTGTCACATGGTCGGGAGAGGGTGAACGGCTCATCATTTGGCACCAGAACAGGAGGCCGGTTACCCAAGTCTCGGCAACGTGCTGTCACGGCCGACAACATACAATACCGGGGAGAATGCTTGTGGGTAATGGCAAAGTTCATGCCCAACAGTTAGTCGACACTATTTTGCGGTGCGGGCATAATCAGTGGAGACGGAGAGTTGCACACCAGGCAGGGGAAGTCCGTGGCATCCGTAAAAATTATGCTTACTTAAGCCGTCAGTCACGGCCTCTCTCCCTCTATCTTTACATCGTGGATCATAGCCTGCACAGCCACCAACTTCTTGGGACTCTTGCTATGCGTCCTATCAGCTCTATCCTGTTAACGAGCCGTCAGCGAACAGCGGCTGTTCTCATCATAACATCTGACAAGGCAAAAACAGTACCGGAAACCGGTTTCGAACTGTTTGTGCTGTTTGCGGCTCACACGCCGGAACGCACCCGAAAGATAGCCGGAACTTACATCAGCCATACTCACTGAAGTTACATCAGCTACGGCCGCACTACTGCGTAGTATGTAGATCAAGATTCCTCTCCTAGCGTAGGTCATACCAATGTGCGCTTTGGCTGATGCATAGTAGGGTAAACAATATACCGAGCCAGGTTGGTGTATGTGGTCATCACAGTGAATGAGCTTAGAGATAAGAGACTATAAGTGGACGCCTGTCGCTCGCGTTGACCCGCTCCGACCCCGGGTATGGCACGGTTATTGGACCGTCAGGTCACGTTTATTAGACCGACAGAGGACCTCCAAAATAGCGTCCGCCGAGGTGAAGGGTGATAATGCCAAAACGGTGCCTGGAATATTTGACATTCTCGTCTTATGAGCATTGCTGAAAATAATGCTAGATCAATTATATAACCTTATGTTATTATTATATTAATAAAACGTTATGGATTATGCTTTTTGAGTTAAAGAGCAAATGCTTAAACATGAACAAGGTACGATAAATGCTAGAAAGTTGATCAGATCGCTTGCGCGTATCATAATTTGCATCAATCGTATCTCATGATGGTCATACATTGATAATGATAATGATGATGTCATCATTGATAATGCCAGAGTATAGTTTCCGTTCAGGCCTATATCCTCCTACCTACGTCAGTGTCGCCCCTTTCAGGCACACCAGTATTGAGCCGTTTGTCCCCAGCCCTTGACCTTGCAAGTCACACATTGACCTTCTACCTTCCCACCTGACCTGACCGTTGTGTTCTCTCAGCTCGTCGACCCTGTTTGGCCGGCCGTCCGAATACGACATACAGGTGCGACGCGTCGCATCACGCGCGCTCGGTCCCGTCTATTCCGGTACCGACACTAACCCCCTCCCACCGTCTGGTGTCGAACACCACCCCAGTGGCGTCACCGAACGGTGACCGATGACGTCACAGCACGGCGGCCGGACCGGCTGGCGGTCTCATGCACCAACAGTGGTGGTCAGTGAAGGGTTCGGTGACCGAGTATGATTGATCTCTTCAGAACATTGATTGAACTACGACGATTCTTAATTAAAGTAAATGGCTAATCTTCACAGGACGTGTGGAAGCATGCCGTCAACAAGCGTGTTGTAACACAATGTCCCATTTCCGTGTTCTAGTCACAGCCCGAGCCATGACTTGTAAAAAATCTATCGTTCTTTGGGTTATGAATGAAGCACTGCTACAACCTAGCCATTTTGCTCAAACTCGTTACGTAAGCCCGTCGCATGTCTGTCAGTCAACCATAACTGTCGACAGTGATCCTTGACTGGCTCATGACACTGCCAAGGTTACGTATGCCAAGGCGCCTGCCTGACTCAGATTCTTCCTTCAGACGCCTCCCTCGGTGCCAAGTCGGCCCCCCTGACGTAGCATTGAACCCTGTAATATTGGACAGGTGCCGAGAGCTGCTCAGAAACACGCTAGTTCAGGTACCATCGCCAAGAACAGCGGCACAAACTCGAGTCACGCTTTCAACCGCGTGGTCTGACCAATGGAATAAACACCGCACGTTTCTAATTGCACCCCTGACATATGTGTGTCAAAAAGCATGTTGACGTGTTCGGCTTGACGATAATGTTTCACCTAACATTATCCAACGCACCGGCTGGATATCATTACAAGATAACGAAACAAAGTTACCTCATGCAACCAGCATTGATCAACGACCATTTAATCATAGAGGATTATTTGGAATTTCGGACGCCTCAGCTGCTAAGGTTCTATGGCGCAGCTTGTGACCAATGACTGATTAGCTTCTATGATCACCCGAGGCTTGCATCACTGTTTGTGTCCATGAAACTTGATGAGTACATGCAATGCTTCTAGTGTGATGTGTGATGAGGGCTTTTATCACGGTCATCGGCTAATGAATTGCAATCACCGAATTTAGAAGAAGGCCGATTGTCGTTAGAGAGTAGAGTAAATAATGACGCAGTTCGCCACATCAAAGTCTACTTTGCACCTCAGACCTCAGTTATGTGTCTGAGGTGCAATTATTATCATGCGGCGCCACATGATAATACTTTGGGGTTCAGGGCGTTCAGACTACTTCGGCAATGCAGCGCCTCAAGCAAAATATGTCAAACGCTCACACGGCGGTGGCGCCATGAGTATGTGACTGCACACATTCCCCGCATATCCCCACCACGCAAAATACTATCTCTGAGCGATCTTGTACACCATACTGTGATACTCCCCGAGCTTATACCTGTGTACACCTGACCGAGCCTACCACCACCATCGCCGCCGCCGCAGCTGCCGCCGCCCCGCTTCCGCCGCCCGCCCGTCCGTCCCGGCACACACACCACCGTCACCTCATCACGACACTTTATTCACCATGGCTCTGTGCGTGCGCGGCTGAGGACATCCGGCGTACACCGGCCGGGCGTCGCTCTGTGCTCACTATCACACTGGCTCCTCTCCAGGCCGCCTCGCGGGCCTCACAGGGGCCTCACACGGCACGGCGCGCATCACAGCTCTGTCAGCCTCTCGGACCCCGGACATGCGGCACGGCGGCGGGCGGGGCGGCGGAGCGGCGGCTGCGGCGACTCCTCCGCTGGCAGCGCGGTCCACGCGGCTCTCTCAGATCTACTCTTCAGTCGCTGTCGACCCGGCCCGGCGGCGGCGGGGGCTGCGGCGGAGTGGCCCCCTGTCCTCCGCTCTCGGCGCCGCCCTTCCCGCCGCCGGCCGCCGGTCAGCTGGTCGCCCTATTAGCCATCAGTTCGTACACGAGGAACACGCAGCAGATGTTGGGCGTCACGTGGAACAGGTACGGCGTCAGACCCTTGTAGAGGCCGCGCACGCCTTCGTACCTCAGCACGCGTCGGATCACGTCCATCGAGCCCGAGTACTCCACGTGGTGGTCCTGCAGCCGGGCGCGCACCACCTGGTACGGGTAGGTGACGCAGGCAGCGATCAGCTTCGACAGGGCGGCGAACTGCAGGTACTCGAGCGTCGTCTGGAAAACGGCGCACACATGTCAAAGGGTGAAGCATCGAAACGTAGTCGCAAACGTCGGAGGAGATGGTGATAATATTGGCGCGCAGTGGTACGACGACACACATCACTGGGGAAGAACTGCATTGAAGCACGCCACAGCGAAAGTCACTTGGCGACATTAATTATAGCCGCTGTGTGGTGCTGGCTGATAAATGACACAGGAAGCAGAGAGGAGCAAGAAGGCCCCGTCCTACGGGTTAGCCAGACCGGGCCTGGTCGGTGCCCGGGGCGGCTGACGACAGGGCGGCTTCTTCTTCGCAGCGCTAGGACGGGTAAGGGCCCTACAGCGGGGAGACTGATCAGGCAACCGGACTCTCTGACGTCACAGACCATAAAGCAGAGGTCGACAATGACGTCTACAGACAGCGACAGAAAGTCGTGAGATTCAGAATCGGGTTAGTTACAGTACCGAAGAGCATAACAATAAACCAGACGCTGATCATCGATATCGGAGGTAGCCTTACAATAAAGCTGTCTAGCGGTTTGCATCAAAAGGAACGTGATGAATGAGTGCAATTAAGAACTGCATCCAAATATACATGCGTTAATATCTCTCGTAGAATTTCTCGATTTTCACAATAGCTCCAAGAAATGCTAGAATCATCGGAGTATCGCTTTTTTAAATGTTGTATTTTACCTCCTTACAAAAGTCCCTTACATAATCCTTACATAACCACATAAGGATTATGTAAGGATGATTAATAGCCAATGCCTTACATAACCACAGGGTTATGAAGACTGCACGATACGGAGTATCGTCATGGATGAGAGATGGATTGGCAACTCTCCGCTGGTGGCCGAACCAACGACATACAGGAAACTGCCACGGCTTAGCATAGACGGACATACAGGAACCCATGTGGCCGGCGCAGTCGCCGAAATCAAAGGCGCAGACGGAGAGTTACCGATCCATGTATTTCATCCATGGTACCGTTCTAATGAAATAAGCGCAGTTCTTCATTGAATCAACCAAATACCCAAATCGGCGTTTGTTCAAGACGCCTCCCAGCTTACTACGACGCAGCCCTATATATGGCCTCGGACGCAGCCAGCACCGGTCAGACCCGTTGGTTCCTACGCAGGCGTCGCTACGCATTCTGATCGGGCTTCTGACCTTGGCGTCAGTCTCCTCGGACCGAATAGGCGACTAGCGTAGCGTGACGTCACAGTGCGCGCTGCGCAGCTCCGTACGTGACCCACATTCGCTGTGTGATCCACATTCGCTGTGTGATCCACATTCGGTGGGAGGCCGTGATAGGACGCCGGATGGGACGGGGAGAAGACTTTCAGGATTGATAGGAAGGGGCGCACGTCGTAGCTGGCGGGAGGGGCGGTGGCGGAACTGTTGATCCGAAAGCTGCCGAAACGGGAGTCTGGAATAAACATCCGGCGGTCTACCGCCAGATGGTGAAGTCCCTATGTCGCGGTACGGCCTAGAGAGGGCAGGTATAGGGAACGAGTGTCGTGACCTGGCGTCAAAATAACGCGCAGCCAGCACTTTAGGCGGCGAGCATCTTGAGCATCTTGAAATGACTGTCTGCAGTCCCAGACGGCTGTGATTGGTTGAAAGTAACATATGGAACTCGAGAAGAAGAAAAAAATCGTTGATATCGTCCGATGAAATGAGTACCTACATGACAAATACTCCGAAATACATGAGCTGAACTTTAATACAAAATCCATTATCCGCTGTTGGGTTCTACCGAGGTCCTACCGACCGCACCATGTTCAGTTGTCACGCCACGGCTCCCCACACGCCCTACCGACGCCCCCATGCTTCCCCTACACGCCTACCGACCGCGCCATGTTCAGTTTCGCTTGCCGCCGGCTCCCCTACACGCCCTGCCTGACCGCGGCCATGTTCAGTTCGCTGCCGCCCGGCTCCCTACCACGCCCTGCTGAACCGCCGCCATGTTCAGTTCGCTGCCGCCGTGCGCTCCCCTAAACACGTCCTACCGACTCGCGCCGATGTTCAGTTCACTGCCGCCGGCTCCCCTACACGTCCTACCGACCGACCCATGTTCAGTTCGCTGCCGCCGCTCCCCTACACGTCCTACCGACCGCGCCATATTCATTCGCTTGCCGCCGGGTCTCCCCTACACCGCGCCTACCGACCGCCGCCATGTTCAGTTCCGCTGTACCGCCGGCTCCCCTACACGCCCCGTACCGACTATCTCGCGCCATGTTCAGTTCGCTGCCGCGGCTCCCCTACACCCCCTACCGGACCGGCGCCAGTTCAGTTCGCTGCCGCCGGCTCCCCTACACGTCCTACCGACCGCGCCATGTTCAGTTCACTGCCGCCGGCTCCCCTACACGCCCTACCGACCGCGCCATGTTCAGTTCGCTGCCGCCGGCTCCCCTACACGCCGAGTGATGGACGGTGTCTGTTTTTGCTTACTCTGAGCCAGCTCTCTCGCCGTTAGTCTGTACTGCTATGACCCGCGGTGAGGAAAGATCACCGCCAAGGTCAGAGTCGCATCCATCCAGCGGCCGGACCTGACTACAGGGACCCACTATCCCATCGGCTGGCGACAGCACGGCTTGACACGTCCACACTCTCTGTCCCGATGAATGGCTTTCCAACCACGACACAGCATGTGTGTGTAATGAGTACCCTTATCATGATACGCCCTGACCACGCTCGATCTGTCATCAGCATGGCTGTCAGCCCAGTGTTTTGCCTACATCACGTGACACGCCCACAAAATACTGGGCGTGTCTCGTGACGAAGGCAGAATACTGGGCCGTGATTGGTACTATCACGGGCTGACAAACGTGCTGACGTCAGATCAATCAGGACCCCTGTCTGTCCTAGCATGACACGGTCCATCCGCCCCTAGCCCGTCTCATTCCCTTGGCGATAAATATTGTCTCTTCCACCGCACTACAGCTCATATCAGTTCCTTCACCAGCCTGTCTGACTGTCAGAGCCACACCACACGGAGCTGCCATCTACGCCCGCCGGCACCAGCGAGCTGTTGCCATGGCCTGATGCTCACCCCACTCCTCCCCCTGCCGCCGTCCCCACGCCAGGCCCCAGCCCGGAAACCCAGCCAGCCGCCGCCAGCCCGTCGCTACAAAAACTGACGGCCCGACACGCCCCCAGAATACCGGATGACTCCAGTTATAACCGGCCACCGAGGCGGTCCACTGCGACGCCTGGTGGTGTTCGCGAGCACTCCTGACAAAGGACAGGAGAGGACAAATCTGAGCTACGCCAGAGGAGGTATCCGAGTCGCGATCAGACTACCAAATCATCACGTGACCAGAATGACCGGTCGGCATGTAGTCAACAGCGGAAAGGGGTGCCGAATCGGACGGTCAAGTCACAGCCCCAACAAACACCGAGGGAAATGCTGGGGGACTCGCCCCATCCTTTCAACGGCTCGCCCCATCCTTTCATAGCCGCCCCATGGATGAGGTCGCCCCATGGACGCTATCAGGGTTCAGGGAACGTGGAATGGCCATACATTAGACTTAATAATTGGGCTGTCGTGGTGGCCTTGAACGGGCCTGTTTTTCTGCGTCGTCGGTCGAGCGCCGCTCTGGCGGGAAGGCTGCTCCGTATAGTAGCACGACACCCACCCACGATATCACGGGCCTGCCAGGAAGCGGCCAACAGCATGAAACGGGAACATTGAGCCGAGGCCTCGGTGTGCTGTGCTTTAAGTAATAATCGTGTATTGGCGTGACTGTCAATTGTTTTTTTTTTCTTCAATATGCTAAGGTGTCGGTACGTGGGAACACACAATGTTTGTTATCACCATTTTTCGAGCTGAAGACCGCATATCGCGCTATAATTCAGGTTCTTGGATGCAAAAGCCAACACATCTATAATATGTATAAACAAATTCCATTAATCCAATTCAAAATTATTTCCCTGAAACATATCAAATCAAAAGGCTAAGATTCGGACATTCCGCCTAACCAATCAGCCTGGTAAGCCTTATAATAGGACGGAGACGCAGAAGGCGGAAGGGGCGGCCGAGGCCGCGACGGAGGGCATTCCAGGCTGTCAACACCTGACGCCGGCGGCCCTGTGGTGACCTCGCCTCGCCACAGCCCACCCTGTGACGTCACAGAGCCCCGCCCCGGCCCGGATCATCTCACCCCGGGCTTTATACCACTGCACTCTCACCAGCTTAGCGTCGATCGACTGACCCCTCCGCCGGTTGTAGGTCGTCTTGAACTGTTCATACACCATGAACTGGAGTGCGCCGTGCGATACGCCCCATACACCCGGGACGAAACCCTGAAACAAACACACACACGCACAAGTGTCATGTCAAATGTCAGTGTGGCAAGCGTCAAATACCGGTCGGGATGAGGCCTTGAAACACAAGCGGAAATGTCAAATGTAAAAAAAAAAACGCTGTCCAGAGAATTGAGCACAATGTCACGTGTCACCAGGAATGAAGCCCGGAGACACATGGCGAAATGTTAGCCACCATCGGATGATGACATGACTCGACATTATCTACCGAGGTCACTGGGAGGTTTGGTTTCGTGTTTGACGATCCCTACTAAACAGACTCATTCCAGACGACGTCACCGGGTGTTTTGGTTGCGTTACGAGTGAACGGTCGCAGTCATCGTGAGGTGACTGAGAACAATTGCTGCAACGCGTTCCCTGCGTCTACCTTCACCCCGATGAGTCGGCAATGTATGTCAGCAATACTTGGCAAGGAGAACAAACGCTGACAAAGCAACGGAAGCGTCCTCGAAGGCACAAGTCACGTAAACTGCGTCAGTAAGCCACATGTGAACCAATGTTAACCCTCGCCCTACGGGAGCGTTTTTCACCTTCACCCTACGGGAGGGAGGGGGGCTGAGAGCCCCCTCCCTTTCGTCAAGTCGTCGTTAAATTAGGTCGTTAAATTAGCTATCTGACCATGCATCGATTTTCAGGTCTGGATTAGAAAATAACCTCTTGGGTCACGAAAATCATCACCATAGATGATAATAGCTATGGACGACTAGCATTAGCAGCCTCGACTCGATTACGTCCAGAGACGCGATCAGAAAACCTCAAAATTAGAAAATGATAAATGCAAATAAAAAGGTATGTTCCTAGACTAGTTTTGTCTCAGAAGTACACAAAAACATTTATTTGTTCGTATCTGACCAACAAGTCCTAAAAAAATGACGTAAGTTTATTTCACTTAGAGCGCCATCACTCAGTCAAAAATAGAGATATTGCCTTGAATTTTTTTTGGGGTATTGTTTATCATCAGTTCTCTCACATATATTCCGTTTTTTTAAACATCATTTAAAATTTCGATTTTGTAGTGATTAAAAACTTGATTTTGGGGGGGTCAGAAACAAAAATTTTGGGATTTCCGAGATGACCATTTTAAAGAAAATTTCATTTTGTTTCTTCCGTTTAACGTTTGTTAATTGCTGCAAAACTCCATTTTCTACGATTTTTCAAATATTTATATTTTTCACTAACATGACATTACTAAAACATCATTATCTCCCAAATAACTAGACCAATTGCAATAAATTTTTGACAGCATACGTATAATTGTTGTGAACCCAGCAAATGAAAATTTCAGAACGATGCGCTAATGTGTAAAAAGTTATCCAATAAAAACCTCAGGGTCTGCCTGTCAGGCGAAGGTAGGTAGAAGGTAAATCCATTAAAAAACATCCATAAAAAACGTAACAAAGCAGCCAACAGCGATACAGTAGACAGACGACAATGAGCCCAGAGCCCATTATAAAACACATGTCTGGAGCTAGGTATGACAACGCCTTTTATTTGGAGATCGTACGTCTAAAGGTTCCAGCTGTTAAGACAATAACTGTGGTATTTTGGTGTTCGAGGGCGTCGCATATGCTGCGCTTATATCACGCCCAAGAGCATAAAGACAGTGGCCATGAGCATAAAGCTTATGGGGAACGATTTCAGGCGCATAGCCTCGAATATCATGACATGAGTCACTTCACGAACATCAAAACACAAAGAATGTCCACGAACTCATTCCGCCATTTTTCTGGGACAACACCCCACAACTTTCATGGACGCCTCAACCACCCGTACGCGTTGTTCCCCATCCTGATACCTCCTGGCGGGCGGCTTAGTTGCATACCAGAGCTGCAGATCCCATGGCCTGGGAACGATCAATAACATTTGACGTCAGAGAGCTGGTCATCGAATCGTTCAGCACTCTCACTTGCCACCTCAGGGAGCTTATACAGCGACGGCAGTTCGCCTGAATAACCGCCACCCAGCGGACCACCCTTGTTCCGCCTCACCAGGCCCACTGTTCTGCCGTCCAGGAAGACAGGTACGCACTCTTATTTCTTCCGGATTTGGCCTATAGCTAAACACTCCTTCTCCGTGGTTGGGCATCTTACCCGACATGTACAAGCCAGCATATGTAACATACACCGGCCCGCCGGCCTTGTGGGTTCGCTGGACCAAGTGAGTGCAACAGGCTTCGGTCTCACCTCGGATAAATGGGAACAGCTGTGCTAGTCCAGAGAGAATGATCTTTACACCCCGTCATCAAACTGGGGGACAGACTAGACCGAATAACACGGGTAGAACGAGTTAACGCGAGTACCAGAATGAGACAAGCTCACTATTTGACGGGAGTTAAGCGACTGCACATAACCAGTGGTACAGATCAGTGCTCGGAAGAAAGCGGTTATCAGACATAACGAGGAGACCATATCTATAGGTGCTCAGTCCACCGAGAGTGATGGATATAGGTCAGGCAATCCCAAGGAGGGAGCGTACAGCCTATAGTCAAGAATCACGGTTGTTTGAACTTTTGTTTCGAACAAACCCTGTATATCTCGTGAACTATGACTTCGATGAGGAGAGGAAAAAAAGGGCACACAAGAGACTCTTCTGTTGTGTTGCTACTGGTTGTACCTATCGTACACGGGAGCCGTAATGCGGCAAGCATCATAAGAGAACATCATCGGTTACTGATAAAACAAAGGGAACAGCTGATCATCCTTCGTACGGGTGAATGAGTGTCATTACTGAGAAATACAGAGCCGCACCAGGCTTAGTCACACTGAGATGTGCCGCGACGTGGATACACCGAGAAACGTGGCGGCGACAGTGTACACCGGTTCGTTCTTTATTCCGTACTCACCACGTGAGCACATAAAGCTGCTTACACGGAGTTACTGTATATCAGCGTGACAGCAAGATCAGCATCGCGATAACTACTGACGGTCGGAGTATAAGGTTATTACAGGGGGGGACAGTGTACACGGGGTTACAGGATACCAGCGTACTGGGGACCAGCTGCCCGCTGTGATGGCTTCATCCCCCCCCACGCCCTCGTCTCGCACCCGCGCGAGAACGGATGCACCTTGTGCTCCAGAAACAGGAGAGAACATGCGCTGTGGTCTAACACTGGGCGCCTTACAGATTGACATGGCGATGGGCGCCGTACATGCTTATCACGGGGGGTGTTGAGCGATATTAATCAGGAAGGGGATAGCATCTCTCTATCAACGTTTGTTACAGGTATACAACTGTGGGGGACAGGGCTGTAAACAACTGGAGTTGACAAGTATTAAGCAGGGGCACAGTTCTCTCAACAGTGGTTACAGATCCACATTGGGACAGCGTGTCACACACAACGAGACAGATAGCATGGCACGAGGCAATTAAGATACACGATGCGCTTAGCTAGCATACAAGGAGACACTTTCTGTCATACATCGTGTGTGTACAGATACGAGTGCTCGACACCCTGTTACACGGATTTTTTGTATACAGGAGTGAGCAGAGGAGCGGAGCGTGTCGGCGATAAGCACTTACATAGCCGACAAATGCTCTGCTACACGGCTCCGAGACTACACTCTCTATGGGCGGAACAGTCTGTACACGTGGTTGACAGATACAGGGACAGGGCAGTCCTGTACACGGAGCTTAACAAGATACCACGTGGACAGCTGCTCTACACGTGGCTTACAGAATACAGGGCGACAGCGTCGTACAGCGTGTAGTGTCTACCAGATACCGGGGGGTAACTGACTGCGTGTACACGGGTTACCGATACAGGGGGACAGCTGTACGACGGGGTTACAGATTGTAGCAGGGGACAGCTGTACACGGGTTACAGATACAGGGGACAGCTGTACACGGGTTACAGATACAGGGGACAGCTGTACACGGGTTACATATACAGGGGACAGCTGTACACGGGTTACAGATACAGGGAACAGCTGAGCACGGGTTACCGATACAGGGGACAGCTGTGCATGGGTTACAGATACAGGGGACAGCTGTACACGGGTTACAGATACAGGGACAGCTGTACACGGGGTTACAGATAATGGACAGCTGTCTAAACACGCGTGTACATTATTAAACAGGGGCCAGCCATGTTATACACGGGGTTTACCGAATAACCAGGGGGATCAAGCGTACTACGAGGGATCCGTACACTATTACAGGGGCGAACAGCTGCTACACGGTTACAGATACAGGGAAACAAGCTGTATTCACGGATAAGTTAACCGACAGCACGGGGATCAGCTGTTGCAATGGGGCTTTACAGATACAGGGGACAGGGCTGTAACACGGTTTACAGATACAGGGACAGCTGGTACTGTATACAGGTACAGCTGTACTGTTATACCAGAGGTACAGCTGTAAGTTTGGTGATCTACCTGATACACTCAGTAATGGATTGGTGTATATAGAACATTTGTCCCAAGAGCAGTGAGTCAATTACGATACACTAGAAAGATAATCTGTCGACTGCTGCCAAGAGACGGAGGGAGCGATATTAAGGATTAACTATGGTTATATAGATAAAACACACTAACAAGTGAGGGCCAACTAGATCTATGCTGTTGGGCAGTCAGTTGCTGTCCTATAGTTTAACAAAATAACTGTATCCGTAATATATCTGTTTATATCTCATATCATGATTTCATCGCAAGTTCAGACGTTTCAGCAGAAATGATCCCTTATTCCAAGCTTGCTCATCCCAACTAGATTATCGCAGATCGGTTAGAAGCTCCTGAACTGAACGAATAACAAGTAGGCAAATATTAACAGCTCACAATATTTGAGATCCATATATCTAATTTACCAGTGAAGTGCTTTTTTTCGCATGATACACCCGTCATTTCGCTTCATGATGGCGTAGCTCGATCGCTCGCGACGTCAGTTTTTCGAATGACAGGTTGCAGTAGCGTTGACAACAAAAATCAATTTGGGTTTATGTACGTGCGCGTCATTCATCGCTGTACGTAGTAGTCCACTGTGATACCTGAGGCGTGCATAATTTCAAGATCCTAGACTGAGCAAGTGCAGCGATACCGCGGCCACTGTTGGTCACAAAGTTGACACCCACGCGTTCGATTAGTGGTGTCCGGATAGGCGCGTTGGCCCTGGCTACCGGCTGCCGGCTTACCTACAGGAAGGTGCCACCTCGTTGGCTCGTGAGGAGTCATCTATTTCAAGTCGCTCACAACACTCCTCGCCCCAACTGGACGTCCCCGCGCGACCCAGATCGTACTGATAGGACCGGGCCCTGTCAGAGCTGGCTTGGTGGGTGTGATGTGCAGAGGCTTGACTCGCGTGCAACCACTCGCGCTGCGCGTATCCTGTGCCAGCCAGTCAGTCTGGGCGTAGCCTCTCCAGCGACCGGAGCTCGCTGCTAGCGCTGTGTTGCAGGATGCGGACACCGCGCTAGCGTGTCTTTGCTGCTCGGCACGAAAGCTGGCATGTATCGAAGCTCTGGTCATGATCTCTCCCATGTAGCCATCACGACGGAGGAGCAGCTCCTGGGAACGCCGCCGTGACTCTCAAATTCTTATCCAGCGCTGGCCGGCTTCGGCCCGGGCGGGTGCTCTCGCGCGTCTTCCTGTGCGTCAGACGGACTACTATCACCGCTAACCAGCGCGGGAAGTCCGGCCTGCGAGGCAGTGCCCCCTCTCGAGGTGCGTGCCAGGTGACGATATTCTGCTCAAGACCCGTGGCTCCAGGTTATGGGTGGGATAGAACAACAGCGAGCATCCGGCAACTCAGGCGCACCTCTACCCACTTTCAATCATATCCAGATATCGTGTATTCTATTGATACAACGAAAAACCGTTTGTATCTGACATATTGAGCTCTCAGTGTTAGGCGTGGTTCTCTCAACATTATTCTCTCGAAACACGAGAGCGGTCAACTGAATATTGGTGCCTCTCTGGCCTACAGGCCAAGTGCTGATAATCCTAGGCGGCCAGCACACGCGATGCCACTCTATGAGACATTCTGTCTATGAAAGGAACACAACGTACGGATCATGGCAAGATGCGGTCGCCATTTCGTTCCCGGCTAGTTGGCCGTGGCGTACCATGAGCGTGAGCTACGACGTCTCCTCGCCCACCTGCGCGTAGGTCTCCGCCGCACACGCCTCACATCCTTCCAGGGCAGACCATCTGAGTTAAACACTGGGCACCGTTTGTATGTTCTCCGTAGCCCATTCAAGACGGGGATTGAAGCAGAGTCAACCCACCCACATGAGAGATAGTTTGGATCGGGTCCTACAGGACCTGTAGCTTAATCCTATATTGTGTACTGTACTGTGTCTGCTTCTTTCCCTCTACCACAACCCTTGCCCCTTATGGACTTTAGGAAGGGTTTTAAACATTTTCGCAGCCGGATGCTCCTACATCTCCGCAGACTGAATCCTCTCTACATACTACGCCGTCACGAACGCTCTCTCTATAGCACACCAGTCACTCCGTTTCCTTGTATAAACAGCACTCACAGAGTGCCTACACTAACACTGGCCCTACGTCATGGAACGCCCTCAGTCCGGCTGGACCGCAAAATTTATAGCACATTGACCCTCTAAGCGTTGCACATGAATTCGATGACTTGGGCTGCTATGTTCAACTGTCACACTTAACATCATCACCAGCGTCTTCGGACAATTTCGATACCACTCCGAACAGCTCAGCAAGAACGTGGAATCCAGCGTCTAGATATCTATACGCTCCCCCGTTTAGTTGCGCCGTCATAAGCTGCGAACTAAAGTATCATGTACCCATGACCAATCTCTACATATACCCACAATAATCAGAAAGTGACGCGACGCCAGATCCAGGAATTACAAATAGCAATGTTCAGTATCTACTTTACGAACCAAGCTGTGCAGGGTCGCATGCCTGGTTATTGTAGTTGTTTAGTGTGCGTCTCGCTCGACATCGCAGACAAGCGTTGGGAACCATTGGGCTTCGTCAGATCCGTTAACAACCTCTGCTACACCTCGAGCTGGGACAGTACTGTGCGTGATATCGAAGAGGCCTTTCTCTAAGTTGAGCACACTCTTCCATTGCGTATATGTGTGCCAACAGTTCAATTGTGTCGGTATATGGTACGAATCTCCGTGATTCCACCGCAGCTTCTCTCTCGACCAGAAGGTATACTGGTGCTGGCTTTTATGTCACTAAATTCAGCTCGTCGTTTATGTTTGTAATGGATACAGCGAAGTTATCTAGAACCGGTATTATATATGGAGGCAATTTATTTGTGCTTAAATTGGACAGTACTATAAGGTCTCAACAGGAGAATATTGCAAAGATTACTCTGATAGCGTAAGTGCACTCTACAGCTCTATGAAATAGTGTTGGTGCCACCTAGGTGAGAGTAATTCTTCCACATAAACACTTATCAAAACTGAGACTATAAGAGCCTGCACCGTCGCGTACGACAAATGCCTCTGACATCGAGCTAGGAAGATAATTACGAATTCAATTAAAAACTTACACACAAACTTCTCATATTATCTTAAACATATTGAGTGGTTTCACATTGACTTTAATTGATAGATCTTATCTGTCCAGTGTGTAATTCATGAGCATCAACACAAAACGTAGTCTATCACATCTGGAGTGTAGCTTGCTAGCTTGGCTATTGGTTTCAGAGTGATCTGTTGATGCCGAAGGCAGCTAATATAGTGCACAGGATGAGAGTGTATAGGCATCAGGCACAGGCTGGCAGATTATGCGTCGCGCACACGGAGTCAGGTGGCTGCCGCCGTGAACGAAGCCGATGCGTCTTGACGACCTTCTGCAGCCGCCCGGCCATTTATGTATGTGGCTCCAACCTAAGAGTGTATACGCAGCGCGAGACGAGCTACCACAAATTATTCGATCTACGTGCACCGATTAGATCATTTGACGGAGGGACGGCGACCCTATCAGTTTTCGTGTGGTCATATTCAGGCAAATGAGACCTCGCGCAACGTCACACAGTGTGCGTCGTGAGTCCAGTGTAACCTGGCGGCGCCCATGTGCACCACCGTATACGCCAGAAGAGGCGGCGCTCTCCACTCCACGACATGCTCGTGCCGCGATCCGAGCGCACCGCAACGGGTTCAGCAAGGCTGAGCTGGGTATTCTTACTAGCGATAGCTACGTGCCCGTAAAGACGCAGAAGTTGCGGTTTTCTCCGTTTTCTTGATTCTATTTTTTAGATAACGATTGTATCTTGTGCGCACATACGTTCAGCTTGCCAGTGATTACTGCTCTTCTGGGAGACTTGTTGGAATTTGCTAGCCGGGGCGGCTAAAATTGTCTTGACGCACCCTTCGTTGTGCAACGCTTACACTTACGGAATAGCATACTCTCCAATGGTTACCAAGTGTGTGATAGATTTGAGCAATAAATCGGTCTAAGCTGTGTCTAACCGCAAATCATAATAGAGAGAGTGCCAAGTGAACAGAGAGCTCACCCACACAGCCTAGAACAGCAACCTCTAAATTAAATGCCTTAGCTGACACTGCATGCGTACCAAGCAACAATCGACGTCACGAGTAATTTTTTGTCAATAACTGTGGTGATAAATTCAAACATATGCCAATGGCCAAACCATAATTAGATACCTGGCGGCAAAAGACCCGAGAACCAACTATTCTTCGATCCAATGACACGATCGTCACATACGTCTTGGTGCCGCTCACGCCCATGGTCCGACGCCAATGAGGGACCTCCAGAGGGTCCTGCTAGCGGCGGTCCATGGCACTGCCTCAGGCCGAGCAGCAGCGCCAACCTGTCCTGCCTCCAAGGACCAAAGCCGGCGTTGAACCTGTATTGTCACGTTTTCGTCAACGTCCAGCAAGCGGGGCGGCGTCACCCGGTTGTCTCGGTAGCTGCGCCGAGGGACGGAAAGCAGCATCAACCCTAGCCGTTGCACATAGCTCGTTGTCACACTCGCGGCGCAGCGCCGGTTCCCTCAACCCGCGCGTGAACTCAACAGCAGTCGGGATAAAACTCGGGACGAAGCAATCTCCCCCAACGCTTGGTATGGTCGGGGATACCGGTGTACAAAATTGGTACAGTGCAAAAATGTCACTGTCAAATCCCCGTCCTGCGTTCTCCTTCTCAAAACACCACCAGGTCCATGGCCTTTGTTGATCGCTTACACTCCGCGTCACTCATGAGGTCCCTGTCACGGCCGTGACGCTGTAACGCGCGCGCGTGCCTCGTGGGACCGGCTCGGCCAGCGCGCGCAAGAGGCATGACGGTGACCTCGACGCCGTCGCCCCGGGAGTGGTGGCCGGTGCGCTCTAATGGCGGGCCCTTTCCTCGTCCCCGCTGCGGTCCCTGCGGGGAAGGGCCTGTTCAGGTGCGGCCGCGGTTCCCTGCCTCGGTCAGACGGTGTGCATATCCGTACTGAACCCACTTCTGATAGACCGCTTTCATCGCGTCTTGCCGACCCCTGAGCTCCGCTAGAGTCCCGAACGGGCCAAAGATATCGGTCTCTCCCTCAAAACCAAACCTACAAACACACAACTTCGTCTACAAGGTGTCATCTGACTCGAGATAGCTAGCTAGCGTAGTGGCCTCAAACATTGAGAGCAGATGTATTAGAAGAGATCTCTAGTTCAGCCTAACTCTAGCTTGAACCTCGTTTCGTACATACTGTACTACTAGTACAATGTCAGTGTCAATGTAATTCAGCCACCTCACACAGTGCCATATTCTGGGCTCTTTATCTAGGTCAATAGTTCCATGTCCTTAACACGGCAGAAGCCGTCCAAATGCACATACTTACTCTAGCGCTCAGTAGGCTCAAAGCAAATCTTTGTCATCGTCCATACCATGGATTGATTCCATGCGAAGATCATTAGGCCACCTCAAGGTGGTACAGTCGACCTCCATGATAGCCAGTCTTCGTAGTTCATAACGGTTTACTGCACACAGCGCTCCATGCTCGAATCTCACAGGGTGTTCGATGCATGCACAAATCCTGGCTGTTTTGTTCCGACCACTCTGATTTCACAGGCGAGCCCAGTGCGTCCCACGACCTCCCACAGTCTCACAAGGCGCTAGTAGGTTCTCAGGACGCAGAGCTGCCTGGTGCGCTGAACCGGACGGCGAGCACGTTCTCTCTCCGCTCTCTGCGCA
This sequence comes from Semibalanus balanoides, assembly GCA_014673585.1. Taxonomy (NCBI): domain Eukaryota; kingdom Metazoa; phylum Arthropoda; class Thecostraca; order Balanomorpha; family Balanidae; genus Semibalanus; species Semibalanus balanoides. Next base: position 21,959 of record VOPJ01006638.1, on the reverse strand, counting down.
CTCACAGCCAGTGGTCAGGCAGTCAGCACTGCAGCAGCCGCAACGACGCTGCGATCAGCTGTGTCCCACGCACGCTACCGTCCCCGAGGTCTTGTGTCGCGACTCTCCCCACTGGCCGCAAGGTTGTGCAGCCCGCAACTCTCTGACAGCACAGGTGGAGTCAGCGCAGCTTCACAGCTCTCTGGCATCAAGGACTGCGCACTACACAGTTTCCCCGCCCCTCGCGCCAAGAAATATACAATCCTCAACAAAAAACCAAAGGAATAAGAAGAGGGCGACGCGTGTCGAGTCTTGGTCCACGAGCTCCACAGACCGTGACGTTTACGTGCTCGCAGACTCAGCAGCCACTCGCGGTCAGTCACTCTTTCATCCTCGTCTCTCTCTCCTCGGCCTCTCTCCCTAGCCCTCCTCCTCAACTAACGCGCTCTCTCGTGCTCCTCACTTCACGTGCTCAGCTCCTTCCTCCTACGCACCTCTCACTCGCTCCTCTCGCTGTCTCAGCTCCTCTCGCATCGTGCGTGCGACTCTCTTGAGCTCGTCTCTCCTACTGCTAGCCTCTCTCAAGCATCGCCGTGCTCTCGTACGCAGTCCATCTTACCTCTCTACCATCTCTAGCGTCTCGTCTAAGCACTCCTTCCCAGCATCGTCTGCGTCAGCTCCTCATAGCACTCTGCCCTAGATTGGTCTCGCGACCTCCTCTCTCATGCTCTCATGCGTTCTAAGCTCGTCTACCTCATCCTCCAGTCTTCCCCATCTCGCGCATACCACTAGCCTACGCTCTCCTCGACGCCTCTCACCGACTGTCTCTCTTCTCTCTCTCTCGTTGAGTTACAGCAACTTCACTTGCGCTGAGTTACGTACAAGCAACTCCCATATGCGTCCTTGTAGACTACTTGTGGTCTCAACGCGACCACACGGCTCACTGAGATATTCTGCTCTGTTTGACGAGGCTAGCGTCTACACAGCAGGTCTTCGTGTACGTTCAACCAACGCCATCTACTGCGCAGGACACGTCACGACAGCGTGACGCTCTGAATACACTGGACCGCTCCACACTAGGACGCTGCACCACATTATGCGCTCGGTATCCTCTCGACAGCGCGAAGAAGCGGCACCTCTACTTGATGCCGACTACGCGACAGAGATGAAATGTCGTCCGTGACCGGTGCGCCAGCCGTCGGACCCCGACCATGCGCTCAGCCGCCCCTAAATGGTACCGCGACAGAGAGTACTCTCCCCTATGTGATTTCTCTCCACGTCACATAGAACGATGTCTCAGGCACACACATACCAAACCCAACAAGAGCGACCTATCATCCGACATCGGACACCCAGCGTCAGGCCACAGGCCCGGATACCCGCCGCAGTGTACGCGCGACAGCTCTACCGAGGCGGATTACTAGTGCCGGACATCGCCAGACTAGAGCACACAGAACTGCAGGGTGGCGCTACTCCATCTCTTCGCATAGTCCTCGGCCAGAAAAACATCGATGACTGTTTAGAGAGTATTTCATTGAAGTGGCTCAGGTTACTCTGTCTCATAGAACAGATGAGATATACTGTGGGCTTGTTATTAGCAGGCCGACAGAGCAACAAGCCATAGGATAGGCGGCTTTATACTATGCAATCACCTCCTCTATACCGTGAATGCGGTAGCTAAATCTACTCACTTATAGATTCTTTTCTCCTCAGTCACAACACACCTATCTCCGGCGATGCAGTGACGCCGATTATTATCTCGAGCAAGTGATGCAAGCACTAATACCGTTCCATCCAGCGTGTATAATCGTCCAGAACCAGGGAGTGCGAGGATTCCTGAGAGCATATATGTCTAATTCACTTCTCTGAGTACTCGACAAGAGAGACAGTGACAAATAAGTTTAGAGTATCAATATGCCTGCCACTAGGTCAGACAGCGCACAATTGTACGCTTACACACCTCACTTTATTGAAAGATATCCTCTATTCTTTCCCACTGACGAACATGTCGCTGTGCACGCTCGTCCGCAGTAACGTGATGCCAGACTGGAGCCTCATGCTTCGTGGTGGCTGGATGATCTCTGTGCGTGGCGGCTTGCTCCGTCTAATCCTCGCAGTGATTCTCATGGCTGCGTTAACTGATATCTCTAGGGTAGATATCGTTTAGTGTCTGGACCTGCGGATATGAGAACTCGTTCGCTCCATGTCTCCTACTTTAGCTAAGAGGCAGAGCATGGCAAGCGAGTGGTATCTTTTTACTCCGGTACAGCCCTGAACACCTCTGCGTGATCGTTATCCAATGCCTCGAGATACGCGTAAGTTAGTGTTTTGACCGCACGGATTTCGAGATGTTGTCAATGTGGCGAACGACCACTGGCATAGCAAGAGTGTACAGTAATGTCGAACCAAGCTAATCTCTGTTTCTGTAAAACTGGACAGATATACCGTGTTTTCTCAAAAATGTGGATTCCTCCGCGCTTGATAAACTGACTGGTCGTACTGAATCACAGTAATATGTTTCTGAGCTTTTAGGATAATCCTTGATTGGGCGTTGTCAAATAGTAGACTTCTGCATGGTACTCGTGATCGCCACTGAGAGCCTACAGGTGATTGATAGTGCTATACTCACGACACCTCGATCGCAATTAACTAATAGTTGACCTGTGACAGACAAATTCCACCAGATCGGTCTTAACAACGCATGTGCAATCACCCGCAGAACGTCCAGTACCTACATGGCGGCCACCACCTGGCCGGCCGGCGAACGGCTGACGCACCGCCACGCAGCAGGAGCCGGAACCGGGAGGCCGGAGGCCGAAGCCGGGACAGTCCGGACCGACTGCCTACCGACGGCCCGACAGCTCCGATCCGGCGCCGTCGCACCAGTGCGCTGCACACCGGCGGCCCGACGGGCGGCGGAGCCAACGTCTGGTTCCACCTCGAGTCTTTTATCAGCGATTCATACCTCGCCATCTCCGTACTATGACGGGCACGTCTACGAGTTGGTAGCTGGCTTTCCCTGCCTCTCCATCAGCCAGTGGCCGGTCGACTCGTGCCCTCGCGGTCTCAGATCCTACAGGCCGATCTCTACACCGTGCCTCAGCTGCTGTGTACCATACGCGCGGTCGCTCTAGCACCTTCCAGCGCCATCAGCGTTCTTTGTCTTCCAGTGCCTGCTACGACAACGTTCTCGTGCGTCCGCTCGCGGCGCGCAGATCTCTCGTCTGGTCTTCTTGCACGAGAACCTACGACTGCGTCCGGCAGCCCACGTTTCTCGACCCCTGCGAGCCCGTGCGCTGCTGACAGAGCTCGTACGAGCACGGGCCGATCTCCTCGCCGGTGACTAGCGAACGCGGTCAAGCTGACCACTGTCGCGGCGCCCATGTCGCTGTCGCTGTAGTGTGCGCTCTATGGTCTCTCCGTTCCAAATGTGAACGCCGCCAGTGAGTGAACTGACTCTGCCGCAGTCGCGCAGCGCCCGAAAGCGCCCAATACCAGCGGACCTCTCAGAGTAATCATTTCCACTGGCAGTGCTCTCAGCGTCCTCCCAATATGGCGGCTTGTGTACTATGCTTGCCTGCAGTAAGCGGCCGTCAGCGGCTCTGGTACTGCGCCTCTGCTCTGTCGTGCGCGCGCGCATACCCTGGCTGCTTAGCGAATCCGTGAGCACATCACATGTCCTACTCTCTCCGCTATCAAGTGTCGTGACACCATATGGCTGCGCATATAAAGTCAGAATAGTTTTGGATACATCAGCTTTGCAATAAATCAAAACCACTAATGTAGGCAGTTTTGAAACAATACAGGAATAAGCCAGAGCAGGTCAATCCAAATGGTCCATGCTCCTCAGGTGGGTTAACACTAAACGGAACTTTGCACATGCTTGTCTTGCAGAATAAATTGTATGGTCTTCTTGTTAGGGTACTTGGTGTTGCTTAACTGCTCCAAGTATTGCAAAGAAATTAAATAAAAATGTTGAACTTTGGCTTACTTTGGGGTCTTGATATCAAAATGTGAAATTCTAGCCATCAGTAAATAAACTTATTGAAATTATTTGTTAAGAAAAAAACTGTTAGGTACCAACAGTTTGCCTGACATCAGAGTCATATGGTGCAAGGGGTTAAACACTGAGCTGAGGCTAACATTGAACTACCTGTCAGACCACAGGTGCTGGAATTTCTTTCCAAGAAGTTTGATAAAGAGGCAAAGATGCATTACAATACTGATAATGCTACATTAAGCAGTCATGCTTTGTGTTATGCAGTCATTACCATCTGCTGAGATAAAAATGAAACAATTTAGAGTACCATGAAGACAACAAAAGAGAGCACATGATAAATGATAAATGATATATGCATGGGATTAGAAGCACAATACAATACAATATACAATACAATATATGAATTATAACACAACATAATACAATAGCAATTAGTGCTCTACAACACAAAAATGTGCTAAGGAACAAATACAAAGAAGGACCATGTATTGCCAACATATTATTAAAAATCAACTCCTTGCACATCAATGAGTAATTTAAACCAAGCTTGGTTCAGTAAAATTCCCTTACGTTTTCTTTAAAAAAGGAAACATGCCTGCTTTCAGTCAATTTCAGTCATTTAGAGGAGCATGGCCATATAGTCTCCTGGATCTAGTCCTGAGGGTAAGGACATTCATGGTCATTTGATAAAGGGTAGCTCCAAAAAATGCTGCAAATCAAGTCTATAGGTACTCACCTGCAAATCTGATCTTGATGAGATCCAGGGGATGCAGAATCAGTGTGGATGCAACGCCACCAGCCATGCCAGCAGTCAAATGTTCATAGCGGAGAGATGACACTAAACTCCTGAACATAGGAGTAGGTTTCTTCTGATTCACACTTGTATCGGAGGCCATTTTGAATTCCTAGGTTCCTAATGGCAGCTAAAACCTGCCAGATATCACACAGCCGAGGATCAGCTGCAGGGCTGTTGGTTGTCACTGCTACCAATTCACAGAATGGCAGATGCAAGCTTGATGTAGGTGCAAATGGCAATGTTCCTCGATGTTAAAACATTCCATTTTTATACACTCAGCTTCATTGTCAAGCACATATTACAAATAATCAGGCTTGAACTCAGCCAACAAGACTGAGTGATTGACAGCACCAACTTCAGGTTTTAGAACACTGCACCAGGCCAAAAAGTAAGGCCTACAGCGAACTGCTGCAATGAAACGTAAAAACAAGGCCGAATAAATCAGAAATTGGCCTTTATTTGGGGTTACGTGTTGTGAGATCGCACACACGGGTCCGAGGAACCTCCCACCCCCGAACAACCGCAGCGACTGACAGTTTGGTTGACAACCGACGCATATCGGCGCACCAGCACCGCTTTTGCCGCTTTTCGTCTCTCCAAATTACCTTTACTTCCTAGGGGCACGACGAAGTTTTTCGTTCAAAACATTCCCGATTCATTTGCTTTTTGTAAACCCCAATACCATCGCATATGTGTGGTTTTCCCTTATTAAATTTCCACGTGGCCACCGGACTTACGTCAGGGTGAGCCGATTTTGCACGGTTTATTTAGGTTACCGTCTATATATGGCCTTGGGTCACCGTATTCCTCGAGAGGATAGTAACGTAAGGACACAACAAACAAGTTCATGGATTCATGGAAACCGGAGGACGGAGAGGAGGGAACGTTCCCAAACTTCTCCGGAATTTCGCATTAAGTCTACAGACGTTGCATAGAAAGAATCGTCATTATAACACTATAGTCCCACCAGGCCAGGCCTAAAAAACTGTGTGGTGGTGACGCCACTGCGTGCGCTCCATCTGTATCTTCTTCTAAGTCTGAACTTTTACCATGCATGGCCAGCCACCATTCTGCCCGCTCGAATAGCTAAGTTCATGTTTTGTTGAACTCAAACCACGACACAATTAGGCGGACTATTGTGTATCGGGCTACCAATATCGCGCGGCAGCCTCTAAATAATCCTGTAACTCATTCGTCTGACAAAACTACGAAATATGATGATGGAGGTTGGCGTACGGGCTCCCCAACAAAATAGCTATATGGCGCCAATAACGAAATATGAAAGAAGAAGAAAAAATGTGTCAAACCTCTCTCAATCATTTGTAAGAACGAACTCTTGTGCATTATTTGTATTCATCCCAATCTATTCTTCTCTCCCGGAAAAAAATGTCGTCACCATGCGAACTCAACAGGCATATAAAAGGATACACCACGTTAAGGCTCAAAACACATTTCGGCAGGTAGGTCCGTTATCTATTGCCCAGGACACATTATGATGCTGGTGGCAGTTGGTTCGGGCGCCGCCGGCGGGGCCGACTCCCCGCGTCTCCCACGACTCCCGCAGCTCAGTAGTCAGAGATGGCTGGGCGCTGGCTCCCGCAGCTCCGTAGCCAGAGATGGCTGGACGCTGGCTCCTGCCTGGCAGGTCCGCTATGAAGCCGACTCTCTGGCAGGTAGCGTGGTGTCGGCGGTAGGAGACCGCGCTCCTTAGGAGCGCTGCGGTCCCGCCGCCAGCGGCTATCACCCAGTAGACACGTTACAGGCGGGCGGCGAACGCTGTAACGGATAACAGCACGGTCATCACCCAGCAGACACGTTACAAGGCGGGCGCGGAACGCTGAACGCGATAACAGCACGGTCATCACCCAGTAGACACGTTACAGGCGGGCGGCGAACGCTGTAACGGATAACAGCGCGATCATCACCCAGTAGACACGTTACAGGCGGGCGGCGAACGCTGCAACGAATAACAGCACGGTCATCACCCAGCAGACACACGTTACAGGCGGCGGCGAACGCTGCAACCGAATAACAGACGGTCATCACCCAGCAGAAATCGTCACGAGGCGCGGCTCGCAACGCCTGTAACAATAACAGCACGTTCATCACCAGTAACAAACTTACACGGCGGCGGCAGAACGCATGCACGGATAAGCACGTTCATGCACCCAGGTAGACACGTTACCAGCGCGGGCCGGCGAAACGCTCTGCAACGAGATAAACAGCAATCCGGTCATCCACCCAGTATACACTTACAGGCGAGCTTGCCGGCGACAAGCATGCAACGGATACACAGCTACGTCATCACCAGTAGACACGTTACAGGGGCGGCGAACGCTCTAACGAATACAGCACGGTCCATCAGTATCACCTCAGCCAGACACGTTACAGGCGGGCGGCAGCCTGCACAACATGCAACGCTGCAACGGATAAACCAGCACGGTCATCACCCAGTAGACACGTTAACAGGCGGCGGCGAAACGCGGTAACGGATAACAGCGCGATCATCACCAGTAGACCACGTTTACAGGCGGCGGCGAACCGCTGCAACGGAAATAAAAGCACGGTCATCAGTCATCACCCAGCAGACACGTTACAGGCGGGCGGCGAACGCTGCAACGGATAACAGCCGTTAGACACGGCCCAAACGGAGAGAAAGTTCAACTGAGTATCACAGGCGAAAACCGAACTGAGAGGTCATACTCGTAACTCGACTGAGCAACACAGCCAACATGCTCGCCAAGGAACAATCAGCATTACAGAGCAAGTGAGTCAGCCACTGCGAGTGTCATGATATGTACCATGCGGCATGCACACTGCACAGCCAGTAACCAGCAGACTAGTCAGCAGCCAGCATATCACAGCTAGTATTCAGAAGATGGTATCATCAGCTTCGGAGCTATACTGTCAGCGGGTGTTAGAGTTTAAAGCGTGGCATAAATGTCATCATGACAAGCCGATGGCTAATTAAAGCTGTTATTAATATGTGCAGCCAGAAGCTCAGGGACAGCACGCCCGGACCAGAACCACAGGGCGCAGTAAACCACACCGATCACTGTACAGCAAAACAGCATAACCTGTCAGGGCTAACCTCACTTCATACTTAACGTAAGTCCAGACTGAAGTTCAATAAAACGGCAAGACAGACAAAATTGTTGCCAAAAGACGGTTGTATTCTAATCTAATGATCCTTGAGCATGCGCATTAGATGCATAGAGATAATATATAATCTCTATATATGATATTACAAACGATCTCTATGATTAGATGCACATGGTGTCAAAAATCAAATAGCACAAAATACATATTATTTCAGCAGTAATGCCAATGAACATACCCTGACGAAATTTCAGCAAACCCATACAAATTGTGTACTCATGGCAGTTCGATTTGCTGTCATCCCCAGACTAAAAGCTGATGTCAGGCATGAGCGGGTAATCGTTTTGAAAGTTGGCGTGGCCAAATGGTATTCTAGTGACATTTTTGCTGTTTTCATAGCTCGACAAGCTGATGATACCTCAATAAATTTGTGTAAAAAATGACATTTTGAAGTGGCATTGGTCACATCTGCCATGCTACATCTGCCAACCATGCTGTCAAGTAATATATAGGACGCCACAGTGGCAAAATCCAGTAACGCAAAACAATCAGCACCAAACAAAAGCGAACATATAACAAAAAACATCAGTAAATTTATACCCCAGTTTACCAAATAAACCTGACCGCCCCCCCCCCCCCCCCACACACACACACAGCGTGACTTTCACCATACACGGGGACACACGGACGTGACTAACGTAGCTGGTTCTACATCTAGCGTGACGGTTAGTACGAGTGTGCCTGGCAAGTAGCCCACAGCGGCGGCAAGCTACGGTGAACCGACACTCAGCTACCCAAGCTACACGTATACATCACATTACCCGGGGGCGAAGGAAGACCTGTCGACCAGTCAGTTACCTCGTCTAAACAAACATAACCAGATCCTTACATTTTGCGCTATCGAGAATCTTTGTTAGATTGGCATAGACCGCGTCCGACTTCTGAGCAGCATCCACAGTGGCAAGGAGACCTGCGAGAACAGGAAGCAGTCAGCTTAGCTGGGCGTGAATCAACAGACTCCGTGGCGGTGGTGGGGGTGGGGGTATGTGATGGTGGTAGTTTGTGATTGTCATCGCAACTTGTGGATACATCGCACAAACGACCTCTGTCGAGCAGTATTAACAAATTGTTTTACCTCCAGGAAGAAACAAACCGATATTGTTTCCGTAGCGTTAAGCGTACACAAGATACATGACAATCAGTCTGATCTCAACACGTTCCGAAGCCTAACTATACTACGAATATGCTCGTCATCAGATATTTCCGATCACCTATATCGATCCTTGATATCGATCCTAGCCCCCCCCCCTCCCCCGCCTGCTGTCACAGCATTTGTGATTGACAGCTCCACATCGACTGCGCCAGCTGCGTTTTAGCACTCCCAGCGGCAGTTTGGGGCGTCTCTGGCCTTTGTTATGCACACCGACAGCTGCGATCAACCCCCGTACTGTTACCCCCACCGCCGCCGCCGCCGCACCTTTGGCACTGTAGTAGTCGCACAGGGGTTTCGTCTGTTGGTGGTAGAATTCGAGCCGCTTCTTGAGCGACTCGGCGTTGTCGTCCGACCGCCTCATCAGAGGCTCGCCCGTCACCTGGGGAAGATGGGGTCAGCGGTCAGTTGACAGGTCACGGGTCACGGTCAACCGCAGTAGGTCACGGGGGAAGCGGGGTCACGGTTAACCACCAGGTCACGGCCTTGGATCAGACAAGGTAGGGTCACCTACTAGCAACGGCAGGCTATCAGTCAGCACCCTATATTGATCACCTCACATCGCCCACAATCGCAAAGAGAGAAAAGACAAAAGCGTGGAATGATTCAAAGCCCAGCTCGACGACCAATGCTACCACTCAGCGAGAAGATGACACCAAAAACACGACACCTGTATCAAACACAGTCAGAAGAAAAAGCAGTATCCCTTAGCACCCAGGTGTTGGTATAACCATCGCAGTATCTGGTTCAGGTGTTCGTGACGGTGACGATACGACCAAAGGCTCGACAAACAGTGAAGTTGATCTGGTCAGTCGTGACGATACAAAGTGCAGATTTCGGCACCAGGGAAATCCTGGTCGAATGCATTAAGGACCAGACATGTGCATGAATATGAAAGAAGGATCTACGATCCCAGAGGATCTCTCGACAAAACGCAATGCTGGCTCTATGATCCCACTGGATCCCACGACAGAGTACAACTGCAGTGGATCTTGAATTCCAGTGGATCCTTTAATTCAATTTTGCAATAGATCTTGGATCACACAGAATCCCATGATAAGCTATGAAAATGGATCTCTGATCCCAAGGAATCTCGGATCCGACAGGATCCGACTTATATATTATGCCATAATTATAGTATGTCTCGACAAAATCGAACTAAAGGGCATGAGTTTTTTTAGTCTAATTTGTTAGTTTAATTTTTAACGAATGCAAAGTACTGACAATTACTTTAAAAATTGATTACGAAAATACACATCTGTATTATGGCGGATCTAGGATCCCAGTGGATTCCAATGGAAAATGGCGCCTGTGATCTCGGATCTAGGCGGATCCGTCGACCAATATTGAAGACGAATCTATGATCCCAGTGGATCCATCGACAATTTGTGACTTTGTATCTATGATCCCAGCGGATCCGGGATCCAGATTCCACAGATCCGATCTCGAGATCCGTCTTCGGGATCCGAACACAGCTTTGAACCTCGTCCGTAAGACAGTGATGAACAGTGAGAGCTTGGAAAATAGCGGGACGTATTGCTAAGACAGACTTTGCGTAGTCATAAACGGTAATTACGAACGCTATCGACTGTCAAACACTGGTGACAAACCTAAACCAGTTACTACGCACTGTATGAAGACATCGTTGCTATTGTACTTCAATGCATTACTTTAATGAATGAATGATTTAAACAAAAAAATAAACAACCCCCGTAAATCTGGTCATATGACAAGTGAGCAGACTTGGCTCCGAGTGGTGGTCAAAGGTCATGATATAACTGACAGTCAGCAGACTCAGGGATCTGGCGAAGTCGGACAAACAACGGACGAGGTTCAAAGCTCAGTCCCTACCACTGGTGCTCACTACAGGGTGGATTATAGCACACAGTACGAGCCAGCCGACACAACTATGAGCAAATGTCACACAATTAGCGCGAGCCACGCAACGGTGAATGCGTGTGCAACTGAAGAAAATGAGACTTCATAGCTGAGAAATCCTAGCTGTAGTTTTCCATTTTATGGAACACCGTTACACCGTAAAATCGTAAACATATGTTCATGCTCTTGCTTCAGAATAGGTTACGGAATCGAGCCCCAAAACTATGCGATACAAAATATCCTACCCCATTTCCTTGAGGCACACGGATTAAAGGCCTGAAATGGCGGCGTAACTACTCCGCGAGTTTCATCGCTCTTCACCAGTCCCTTGCCATTTCCTCCTCCCCTCCCCCTCCGGTACTCACATCATCCGTCATAGGCACACGCGGCGGGGCGAACTCGTCATGATAGCTGCGGCCGGAGGCGCGGTGGATCAGCCTGCCAGTGATCCGCCGCACCAGGAGCGAGTCATCTATCCTGAACTCGACGACCGAGTCGAGCGGCTTCTTCCGGGCCTCCAGCAGCTCGTCCAGCTTCTCCGCCTGCACCACCGTCCTGGGGAAGCCGTCGAGCAGGAAGCCGCGCGCGCACGGCGCAGAGTCCAGGTTCGAGTCGATCAGAGAGACCACCAGCTCGTCACTCACCAGCTTGCCTGAGGTGTAGAGGGAGAGAGAAAGAGCGCAACAGATGAAGTCACGTGACGCATGAGGGTTTATTAAAATGTGCTTAGTGCATGGCCGAATAAGTATTTCCCATTGACCACGTGCTTAACTTTAGCCGTTATTAACTGTAGTGTTAAATACACTCCCGGGAGTGATAATACCACTTACTGAGCCTTTAGGTCAATTGACCCTGCATTGAGCTCAATTAGAATATGTATCTGTACTTGATCTGTACTCGAAAAGTTTGTATTCACTCTCAAAACGGCCATGACTAAATCGTTTTATGCACTCGTAGGTTAGCATTAAAGATTCAGTTTTATGACTCGCCTTCGGCTCGTTTCATAAAACTGAATCATTATGCCACTCATGCATAAAACTCTATAGTAGTGAGTATCTTTTATGATTGGTGGATTAACGTTCATGAACAAAGCCAACCATCACGTATCCGTGAAGGGCAAGCATATTGGCCTTCAAACCAATACCAGCGTACCGCGACGATAGGCACGGCCCCCCGGGTTCTAATGAATCGTGATACCTACCGCCCGCGTCTGCGCTATCTGGGATGACACTAGCCGGAATCGCGTCAGATTAACTTAGTTTTCTGCTACGTTGGCAGTTACAAGTCCAAAGTCAGCCATTTCACAAGACACGAGCGATTCCGAGTCTCCACCAGACAGACAGACTGATAGATAAACACCGGCTCGTGAGATCAGCACTCGAAGCCACTGTGACATTGGAGTGATTGAAACTAACACGAGTAGACGACGAATGCAGATCAGTTTCACACTAGCGAGCTTATGACACTAGTGACCATACGAATCAAAACCATTTGCATTATGCAACCACAACCGATGTTGAATAATTCAAATATGTGATCAATCCAAAGTACACTGGTGCAACTGACCGGCGTCCATGGTGGCCTTGACCTCCTGCCCGAGTTTGGAGCCGGACGCCACCTCATCCCGCAGCATGTCACCGGTGGAGAGGTGACACACGCCGTAGCGCTCTTTGAGGCGCGGCCCCTGGGTGCCCTTGCCGGAGCCGGGAGGGCCCAGCAGGATGGCGCGGATGCCCGAGAGGCCGGGCCGCTGGCCACGCGCCACCGCCGTCTCCGGGAGCACCTCCGGCGCGGTCTGTACGGCGGTCGGCGCCATCGTCTGAAGCTGGCTGAGGGAGGCACAGGGTGGCTGTCAGTGTCATGGCACACCACTAGCTATGCCTGACATGTCCACGTCATTCCCTGCTACTGGCTGAGGGAGGCACAGGGTGGCTGTCAGTGTAGTGTACAAAGTGCATTACTGATGTGCCATCACCGAGCACTATTGTCTGCTACTGGCTGTGGGAGACAGTGCAATCTGGGGAGAAGCTGGCGAGGTAAAGCATTCTCTTGATAACAATTTGGTTATCAGGATAATGCTCTCTGCCGGGCCATGACTATCCCAATGTGAAGCCAATTTACACAGTCTTTTAAGACTAGACTGCTCCAAATAAGAAGTAAGCAAGATATTCTTAAGCAAAATTGTACATCTGTATTTTGGACTTAAATTATATTTTCCCAAATGTATATATTTGTAAAGCTTCACCAGCATAGTTTTTTCTTCTTTTGCAAAGCAAAAGATCACTGAAAATGATGAAGAATGTTGTTGATATGTCATCAACTGATAATCCATCTTTTCAGCCAATGTATGCATCACTACAGGCACAGCCATCCCTCTGGCTGGGGAAGGCCCTTTCATTTTTCATTAACTCCCTTTATTCTGAGCAGGAACAAATGCAATATTTTGTAGATTTACAGCAGGGAATTTCCAAAGAACAGCCTGTGACATCATTACTCACAAAATTCAGAATTGGTAAGTGGCAATGCAAAAATGCTCATCTCTGCTAAAAATAAAAGTCAACAGCATGGAAGGGTGTGACTTAAGGCTGAAACACAGCACATTTTGCATCTCAATGCAATATTAATCATCTATCTATCACTGGTCACTACCAATGTTGGTCAGGTAAACTGCCGTAACCCGGACACATCCTAACCTTACTTGTCATGCTATCAGATCAGAATCTGAACCCGGCATTGACTGGGGTCTCAGCTAAGCGTCATTAACTGGGGAATATTGCCCCCTCATCATCTCCGGAACCAATTATCGCAGCAAGATGATGATTGGGGCTTAAGGGCGCCGCAACAAAATAGTTATATGGTGCCCGTTTCACAGCAAGACGCGCTAGGCGGCATTCAAAAGTCCTCAATGAGACGTATTAAAGCATAGGTACTCAAAATTATCCAATTGAGGGCACATATCAGGCCAGGGGCTGCGGATTCAGGGGGTGCAGGGTGTGCAGTTGCACACAAAACAAAATATTGAGAGGGTGCAAAAGATCTATTCTACCACCAGAAATTTAGGGGGGCTTCAAGGAATTAAGGGGGTGAAAAATAGTTTTTTTGCACCTCCTCAAGATTTTCAGGGTGTGCAACTGCACACCCTGCACCCCCTGTATCAGGCCAGTGTCTAAGGAATTAGGATTGCAAAATTTGGGTAGGAAATGATACCCTAAGGATAATATTTTTGACTCTTTTCCCCAGTTTGATTGTGAATTTTCCCTCCCTAAATCAAGATGTGTTGGATAAATAAAGCCCTTACACTGATATTAATATTTGCATGTTGGTGAAAAAATAAAACACTGAAATTTGGAAAGTATTGCCATTTGTAACAGCTGATTCTGATTGGTTGGGTGAGTTAGAAGGAAAAATCGAGTTGGCACACCATATGGTCTTTTTAAGGTTGCAAGCTGAATTTTCCATTCTGGATTCTGGCTTCAAAGTCAAAGTAATCCTAGGAGTTAGGACCCTGAAGTGCTCCCAAATGGTGTTGAGCTTAATTTAATTGCAATAACAACTTTTGAAAATGCACGGTTGACAACATATATTTAAAAGAAACAAAATAATTAAAACGCTTTAGATAGGGACACACAAACGCACCTTTATCGACGTCTGGGGGAAAAGGAATGATTGAAAGAAGCCGGCTGATATCAAGCAATATGTTTCGACATAAATGGCGCTTGCGAGACATTGCATCACAAATGTTGATGACGAAGCTATTAGAGTAAAATAATGACGTACTTTGAGCATAAAATACAATGAGTCCTATAAAGTAACGTGTGTTCTGTGTTTTGGAACACTACATAAAACAAAAATAGTATATTTTTATTTTCTTAAGTTTTGAGGCTCCAAAAATGCCAATTAAGCTCAAGAATTTGATAAAGTATGTACTTAAATGACGGCATTTTATTTAAATCAGCTTTGTTTTGTACCTCTGATTAGCCATTCCTTGATATGTATCGTGATTCCCTTCATTTCCTTGCTCTGTGGCTTCCCTTTCATTCCGTTGCGTGACTGTCCTTGGCCTGTATTCCATTTCACGTTCGCTTTTTTAGTGGACAGGGTCAGGAAGTAATGCAAGTGGGGACATTTTAAGGTGACGCTCACTTTTAACTTGGTTCATTTCGTTTTTTCGGATACTCTTACGGCTATGTAGCAGTAAACGAAGTGTTAATGGATATCAACATGCTACGAGATTATCAAGTGACTCAGCCTAGCCATATGTGTTCCCAGAAAGTCATTTGGCATTTTGTATTTTAAAAAATGTTCAAGAATAAGTCTGGTTATGCTCGTCTGGATTCTCCAGTAAGGTAAGTTCAGGGTACAATTATGCTGAATTTGTGCATAGATAAAAGGTAACGATACACAACTCGAACTGCAACAACATAGTATATAAAAATGGCAAATAGATTAGAGAGTAGGTAGGGCAAGGATCCCATCTCAGTTGCATATGATGCCTGATGTTGCATTCTATTAGCAGTATATCAGTGATTTAGCTATAGTGAGACAGTATAATCTGATCTGCATTGCTAATAGTACCTAATAGCATGACACGTTTTGTATTTTGACATGATAGGAGACTGGACCTTTATCCTGTGTGAGGGAACCTGTTAAAAACATTAAACATTTCGGAAACATTAGGCCCGCCAAAATACTGAACATTGTATGCAATTGTTATAGGTAGTGTGAAGTATTAACTCATCTGGTTGGCCTGCCTTGTTGTTGTTGTTGTTGTACTGCCTTGATATTGATATGATATGGAATATATTTGTCAGTGCAAGTGTGAATGAAGTCCTGCTTTACAGACATTTAGTGTGGCTGATACTATGTTGGTTGGAAGGCTGTTCAAATTGTTCACCACTCTTTTTCAGTGTCCTCTGGCCAGGGTTTTTGCTCTTGGCTTATGCAACTTCAAAGGGTTGCCTCTTGTGTTTCTGTTCATTTACAGCTGGAGGTTGTGTTGGACATCTAACAAATATGCATGGTTCCTCACATAAATTGATAGATCATAGTCATGTCTTATCTCTTGTGTCAATTCTACTAGTGCTGCAGTTCTATGTTAAATATCAACTTAGTACATAGTACATAAGTAGAATGAGTTAGAAATGTAATTCCCACTTCCCATTGCTAACTGCTTAATGCTGCTGGATAGCATGTTTTCAGCAGTAGGCAGCACTGTACCAATCACTGTGGGCACTTACATTTTAGTGAACCATCAGCAGTACCTATTACATTACTCACTGACCACACTTACATGGGCACAATATAACCCTTGAATGTGGTGTCATAAAACCGCAAGATACATACAGACCACATTTACAATGTTTTGTAAGTGACATAAAAAGGGAAAATCCACAAAACAAACTATATAGTACCTACTGGTTGATGTGCTTTATCCTTTATAATGAGTGTTTTAAGTTCAATTAAATCAGTTACTAATTAAAATACTTTAGCATAGGATGACAAAGAGTAACTCAATGGATATTTGTATTAAAAAGTTGGTGTGGCCTCTACTTGGAAACTGTGATTATGTGTAATGCAACTGTGTCGCAGCGCTCTTGCTCTGGTGGTGTGGTGTGTGGGGGTGTGTGTTTGACTGTCGGCCGCGCTGCCGTCGGGGAGGGGAAATGCCATCGGTTCGGCCGCCGGGGGGGGAGACCCGTCTGGAAGGAAGGGGGCCGGCTTGTCTGGAAGGGGAGCGGGCTGTCTGGAGGGAGCGCGACGGAGCCGTGTCGATCTCGAGCGAGCCCGGCAGCTTGGGCTGGTAACGAGAGGGAGCGAGCAGAATGGTGCTGGTGGTGGTGTAAAGGAATATAGAAACAGAACTTTGTTTGATTTACTACAAGCTATTTCGGCTTAATAACTTATCAAGATGGTGGATCTGTGAAGTCCTACGAGAGTGTGCCGCTGACAGCGAGCCGACAACGGGCGACGCCAGCGGCCGGGAGGAGCAGGCCAGAGATAACACCGGGCCTTCGACTCCGCCCGCTCCATTCCGGAATTTGACGGTTCCGGAAACGTAGTGGAGTGGCTCGAGCAGGCAAGCCTGCTATGCGGCCTCCGTCGAGTATCGCTAATGGCGGTACTGCCGACGCGCCTGCGGGGCGGCGCTTTTGCCGTGTGGTCGCGGATGCCGGAGGCCACGCGCTACCAGCTGCCGCAAGTAAAGGCGAAAATGTTTAAGGCGTTCGCCATGAATCCATTCGCAGCGCAGGCGGAGATGGTGCGGCGGCGCCTGCGCCCCGGTGAATCAGCTGACGTGTACCTAGCGTCGCTTCAGCAGCTGGCCGAGCTGATGGGAGGATTGGCGGAAAAAACACTGGTGCTGTTTTTTGTAAATGGACTTCCAGAGGCAGTGCAGGCGGCGGTACGTGACGGCTGCGACGACGCCGATGTCGCGCTGGAACGAGTGCTGGATAGGGCCAGATCGGCTCTCTCCAGAGCGGTGGTGGTGGCGGCGCCGGTCGCCGCAGTGACAGCGCGCTCGGGCGGGCCGGTTCAGCAACGCTGGCGAGAACCACCCGACTCTCCACACAACAGCAGCCTGGAGGAAGCCGTGCGGTGTTGGCTGTGCGGCCGACCTCGGACACATCGCGCGGCTGTGCCAAACGGCCGACGGCGAGCAGCATCACACCAGTTGCTCCGCCCGGTGCGGCGCTACAGACGCTGGTGGACGAGCAGCCCCGCCAGTAGTGACGGTGGCAGTAATACGGCCGACAGTGTCGGCGCTGGTCGGACACGGGGTGCGAGGAAGTGATCCGTGTACGGTGGGGGTGGTGCGCGGCGATGTGGAGCGGTCGGGAGTTAACATGACGGCGGTCAATGGTAGTGTGGTGCGCTGCTGCGGGGAAGCAGAAGTGGTGTTGGAGGCGCAGGGCCGTCGGGCGGCGGTGCGTGCGGTAGTGGTTGAGGAGCGGTTGTTGGGGATGGACGTGCTACTGGGAATGGTGGGAGTGACAGCGTTGGGAGGCGTCTGTGTATGGGACGGCGGTGTGCGGTTCGGAGACGGACGAGACGATGGGGGACGAGTCGCGGCGGCGGCGGGCAGGGGCCCGGGCGATCGGTGCATCGAAACGGCGGACTTTGTGGCGCGATTCCACGACGGCGTGTGGACGGTAAGGTGGAAGTGGGCGGACGGCGAGGGGCCCCGGGGTCTTGCGGAACACGGTGGCGCGAGTACGCCCGTGCCGAAGCGGCGTACTGCGCAGCCTTCGCACTTCGGCACAAGGTGGAGGCCGGTACTGGACTACCGCGAGCCTGAACGGCACCTGGCGCCGCACACTGCGGATGGCAGGACAGTTTGCCTGCGGCAGCTGCGCAGATGGCGGCGGCCAACGGGAGCAATATCGCCGTCTCTGACCTGAAGACAGGCAGGTTTTTGCAGCTTCATGTTGAATGGCTGAAGCTATGGCCCTTCAGTAGGTGGTCGTGGATGGTAGGTCTGTATTGTTTAAAACTCGGTGGGATTCGGGGCTCAGCGTTGCTCCCCTGATCATGCGCGCTGTGGTTCGCGACGTGCTGGTCCAAGGGCCGGGTCTGGAGGCTGCTGTGCTGCCATACGCGGACGATTTGCTGGTCGACGAGACCCGCGTGTCGGCCGCGGAGGTAGCGCAGCACTTCGCCAGGTTCGGCTTGATTTGGCAAGGCCCCTGAACGCGCTGCGGACGGGGCGCGGCTGCTGGGACTGCACGTGGGGAGAGACGCTGAGAACGTGCTCCAGTGGAGGCGAGACGGAGGGACACCGGCGCAGCCACCCGCCAAGCTCACGCGACGGTCGGTATTCGCCTGGGCGGGGCAGCTGGTCTCACACGTGCCCGTCGCGGGATGGTTGCGACCGGCCGTTGCGTGGTTGAAGCGGGTAGCGAACGCAGCGACCACCGGGTGGGATGATCCCATTGACGACGCTGCAGTGCGCCGGCAGATCGACGAGGTAGCCAGGCGGGTGGCCGAGGCTGACCCTGCGCGCGGCCAGTGGAACGTCGAAGGTGACGCTGTGGTAGTCTGGACTGACGCCAGCTCGATCGCACGAGGTGTGGTGTTGACGGACCCTGACACGGACGCTGTCATCGAGGACGCTGCATGGTTGCGGCCAGCTGCTGACGTAGACAGCCACATCAACATGGCGGAGCTGGACGCGGCCGTTAGTGGCATCAATATGGCGTTGGCGTGGGGGTTCCGTCGCATCCAGCTGCGAACAGATTCCGTCACAGTTCAGCGTTGGCTCACCGACGCGCTATCGGGAAAAGCACGGCTGCGCACGGAAGGCGCAGTCAGAGATGCTTATCCGGCGGCGCGTCGGAGTGTTCAGGCAGCTGGTGGCTGAGTACAAGCTGGATGTGGCGGTGACGCTGGTGCCAACGGCAGCCAATCGTGCTGACGCATTGTCGCGCGTGCCAAAGGAGTGGCTCCGGCCCGCGGCCCCGGCAGCGGTGGCCGCTGTCAGAAGGACAGCCACGGCAGACGAGATCCGAACGGTTCACGAGAACGTCGGACATCAGGGGGTAAGGCGCACCTTCTGGTACGCCCGCCGTGAACTCGGCACCGCGCAAGTGGCGAGGTCGGCTGTGCGCGATGTTGTCAGGGGTTGTCAGGTGTGCGCGTCGATCGATCCCGCGCCAGAGCGATGGCGGCACGGCTCTCTCGACGTCTCGCGCACATGGGAGCGCCTGGCAATAGACGTGACGGCACGTCGGCAGCCGTCTGTTCTTGACTATCGTGACTGCGGTCCATCGCGGTACACACGCCATTTGGCGGTCAGCTCCCGGGGTGATCGGGAGCGAAGATTGGTCGGTCAGTTGGAGGGGATTTTTTTGGGGGGGACCGGCCGGTCCATCGGATAACGCACTGAGTTTCGGGGACGGGAGATGGCTGCCTATGCGGCGCGGTGGGACACCAGAATGGTGTTCCGGGCGGCACACGAGCCGTCTGGTAACGGCATCGTGGAGCGAAATCACCGCACAATCAAGGTGATGGCCGCCCGACAGGGATGCACCGCGCTCGAGGCAGTTCATCGCTACAACGTGAAGCCTAAAGACGCGGAGCGACGCGGCCATGGCCTCGCTCCGCGGGGTGTTTCGACATGTTCGAAGTGCTGGGCATTGGGACGTCCTCTCCGAGGTGCTTTTGGAACGTTGACGCAGGGCGCCTTGAGGTCATGCAGCGCAGCCCGGGTGTTACCAGTGTCGGAGCTGGGTTGGGGCGAGACGAGGGGGGCCGATGCGACACAACCTCGGGAGGGGATTAATAACCAAAGTGGTCTCCCCCCAGAGTCGTAGAGGTCGACAAGTAATGCCACGGCATGGTGTAAGGAATGTGCGTCACCGTAGTGAGACAGCAGACCCCGGGGCCACTCCCATCGTAGTGCCCACCGCCGACCCAGACGACGATGACGATAGCGTGACAGTTATGTTGCCGGTCTGCGGAGTACCGAGTCGGCAGCCCGCTATCGAGGCAGCGCCGGAGCCGGTTATCGAGGTGTGCAGTCCATTTGAGCGCCCACCGACCGATGACTCGTTTGCACGAGGTGAGAACCAGAAAGTTTTAGAAGCTTCTGGCGGTGGTGCTGTATATGCAGATGCTGCTGAAACCAGTCAAAACTGCGACGTGAAGCGGACGACGAGCCGCCGGGGAGGGAACACGAGTTCGAGTAATGACACAGCGGCGCAGGTACGGAGAGGCGGCCGGCCGCTGACGGAGGATACGGGTGGACGAGCGTAGTATATGAATGCTTCCTTAGAAGCAGGGGATGTGTTGTGTTAATGTCAATGGTGTCGCAGCCGCTCTGCTTCTGGTGGTGTGGGTGTGTGAGGGGTGTGTGTTTGACGTGTCGGCCGCGCTGCCGCCGTGGGAGGGGAAATGCCATCGGTTCGGCCGCCGGGAGGGGGGAGACGGACCGTCTGGAAGGAAGGGGCGCGGCTTGTCTGGAAAGGGGAAGCGAGCTGTCCTGGGAGGGGAGCGCGACCGGAGCCGCGTGTCCGACTGCGACGAGCCGCAGTTGGCTCGGTAACGAGAGAGGAAGCGAGGATGGTGCTGGTGTGGTGTAACAGGAATATAGAACAGAAACTTTGTTTGACATTTACTAACAATTACACTCCTACAAGTATTAAAAAGTGTGCAATCAGACCTTGAAGTGGTTATCCATTAATCAATCAGCATTCGTATAAAAGCTGTTTCTCACAAACCACAAACATATTATCACCATACCATTGTTTGTGTTTGCATTGTTTTCTGACCGCCCTCATTCGATCTGCCCACCAGGAGAGCCGACTACTCGGCATACAGCGCCGAGTCTTCGCGCGACTCCAATGGCCAGACGTTCCACTTCACCTCGCTGGACACCGCCGATGACGAGCTGCTCGACGACCACGGGTTCGAGCTGCGGTCTCGTGCCAGCGGCGCCGCGCTGTCGTCGATGGCCGCGCCGCCTCCGATCGCCGGCAGCGAGAGGACTGAGCACATCACCCATGACATCACCAGTGAGGACACGCTGCAGACCATCTCGCTCAAGTACAGCGTGCCGGTGAGTGGTGGCAGCTGGTGATGGTGATGTTGGGGGTTCCCGGTCGTCTGGTGGCATTGGGTACGATGCGGGTGTTTGTCTTTGGTCATAGGCTGGCGTCAGTCGTCAATGTATTTATAATTCAAATGTGTTTGGTCTATGTTGTTCATCTATGGTTACGTTTTGTTTCGAAATGTATTTGCTGGAGATCATGCCATTGAGCGGCGCTTTAAAAAGTGGATAGGTGGTAATTTATACGGCGTGATTGCGACGATCTTGTTTATAAATATGTAATCAGGGTCGTATTACATGTTCAGTTTAATAACACTATCACTATCTATATGGAAAGTAAACGCTGCTACTGCACCTTTGTCATCTTTGATCTTTGACCTCTTCTCGCGAGCCTCGAAAGTTAGCAGATTCACAATTCGTGTGCGTATGCTCAAGGATTAGTAACTGACTC